>JBBDGP010002981.1:490000-700000 GCA_037952835.1 Lithobates septentrionalis
CTGCCTTGGTCCCACTGTATTTAGGAACCCAAATAGCAAGAAATTGTGCTGCAAGTTTGAAAATGGCTTGCTAAGCTATTGCTAGACTTGCCAGGATTCACACGTTTTTTTGAATAATTGCAGCAAGTCCGCATTGCATGATTCCAGATCAACTTTGCAAACATTCTGCAAGTTCAGGTTCAGTTATGTTCTGCAATAGTCATTCCACCACTGGGGGTCACTGTGGCTGAATTTCCATGCTGTGGGCTTGCAGAGCTCTTGCTATAGACTCACCGCTGCTACTTTGCTCTCACTAGAGACTTGCCACACAAATGTGCTACAAATTGGAAAAAGTGTCAACTAGAACTTGTGCTTCAAGTGCTCTGCAAGTGTACAACCTGTCAGTGAAAATGTGCAGCAAGTTAACCGACTTACAATTCAACACTGCCACAAATTTGTGGCAAATTATTCGTATCCTTATTATCTGTGAATGTAGCCACCCTGCCTTAGCCCCACTGTATGTAGGAACGTAGCCACCAGTGGTGCCTGGTGCATTGTGGGGTGCATGGGCGCAGCCCCCCTAACTCCTCCACCGCCCTCCCTATTCATGTCCCCGGCCCCTTTCAGGATGCCGGACACATGAATTACTATGGCAGGGATAGGCGGGGGGGTGTGTATTTTGAAGCATGTGATTAGAGTCAAAGGCTCTAATAGGCTCCAAAATAGGATGGGATCGGGGCACAGAGCACTGCGTCCCGATCCCACCCTATTGTGTGACAATAGCAAATTATTTTTCGCTATTTTCACATTAATATTTCTCCCCGCCAATCACGAGGCAGGTCTGTGAGACCTGTTTCCTGATTGGCCAAAGCACCAGGCTATCCTATTGACTGCCCAGCGATTTGGAAGTTAAAGAGGAGGCAGAGGAGGAGCGGACACCGGAGTCACTGCCTGCACCCAACGAGAGGAGGAGAGGAGACCACAGCCCCAGCCTCAGCCCTGGATCAGGTAGATACCTTACTGCTGGCTGCCCGATGGGTGGGGGGGGGCTTTCTCTGTCCTGCGCCATGGACCACGCGGGGGGGGGGGGGTTGTCCGCTGTCACTGGTTGATTCTTTAATTATGGACAGACTACACCTTGTAGGTAGACAAAAAAAAGCATACGATGGGCACAGAGGCTGCATATGGTGGGCACAGAAGCTGCATATGATGAGCACAGAGGCTGCATATGATGGGCACAATGGCTGCATATGATGGGCACAGAGGCTATATATGGTGGGCACAGAGGCTGCATATGGTGGGCACAGAGGCTACATATGGTGGGCACAGAAGCTGCATATGGTGGGCACAGAGGCTGCATATGGTGGGCACAGAAGCTGCATATGGTGGGCACAGAGGCTGCATATTATGGGCGCACAGGCTTAATATGATGGGCACAGAAGCTGCATATGGTGTGCACAGTGGCTGCATATGATGGGCACAGAGGCTGCATATGATGGGCGCACAGGCTTAATATGATGGGCACAGAAGCTGCATATGGTGTGCACAGTGGCTGCATATGATGGGCACAGAGGCTGCATATGATGGGCACAGTGGCTGCATATGATGGGAACAGTGGCTGCATATGATGGGCACAATGGCTGCATATGATGGGCACAGAGGCTACATATGGTGGGCACAGAGGCTACATATGTTGGGCACAGAAACTGCATATGATGGGCACAGAGGCTGCATATGGTGGGCACAGAAGCTGCATATGGTGGGTACAGGGGCTGCATATGGTGGGCGCAGAGGCTGCATATTATGGGCACAGAGGCTGCATATGATGGGCACGCAGGCTGCATATGATGGGCACAGAAGCTGCATATGGTGTGCAGAGTGGCTGCATATGATGGGCACAGAGGCTGCATATGATGGGCACAGTGGCTGCATATGATGGGTACAGAGGCTGCATATGATGGGCACAATGGCTGCATATGATGGGTACAGAGGCTGCATATGATGGACACAGTGGCTGCATATGATGGGTACAGAGGCTGCATATGATGGGCACAGAGGCTGCATATGGTGGGCACAGAAGCTGCATATGGTGGGTACAGGGGCTGCATATGGTGGGCGCAGAGGCTGCATATTATGGGCACAGTGGCTGCATATGATGGGCACGCAGGCTGCATATGATGGGCACAGAAGCTGCATATGGTGTGCAGAGTGGCTGCATATGATGGGCACAGAGGCTGCATATGATGGGCACAGTGGCTGCATATGATGGGTACAGAGGCTGCATATGATGGGCACAGTGGCTGCATATGATGGGTACAGAGGCTGCATATGATGGACACAGTGGCTGCATATGATGGGTACAGAGGCTGCATATGATGGGCACAGAGGCTGCATATGATGGGTACAGAGGCTGCATATGATGGGCACAGTGAGGCTGCAAGTGATGGGTTTTTTTTTCAGTTTTTTTCAGAATCTTTCAGTTTGTTTCCTCCCCCAAAAATTTTGCGCACCAGTCACCACTGGTAGCCACCCTGCCTTAGTCCCACTGTATGTAGGAACATAGCCACTCTCTCTTTCCCACTCCAAAGATAGCCTATGGACTATGGGATTTGTAATGTGCATAGAGAAGTGCTAATGACCCCAACTAAAGTGCACTGCTCATTTCAAGCAAAGGGGAGTGAGAGGGGGGGGGGGGGGCAGCAATTTAGGAGCTCACAGAGGAAATTACAAAGAGGCAGAAAAACACAGAAAAAATAATGAGAAATAGATTACAGAGCCATTAAGTAATGGATGTGTATGGATTATGTTTTGGAGAATAAAGATATCCTATAGCGTGCCTTTAAAATGTGCGTTACCTGTAGACATGTATGTGATATTATATAATAATATATAATGATGAATACATTTCTTTTCTCCCAGCAGTGTTGGGCTCTGTTGGTGCCGGAGAGGCACAAGAAGGTGAGCGTTTTGCTTTGAGTATAAAATTGGTGTTTTCATATAGTGTGAGTTCCAACTAAGATAAAAAAAAGGAAAAAAATAACTGCGCTTCAAAATTGTATGGAATATATGCTGCGATGTCCTAAATGTGACACAAACACACAACGTAAATGGGAAAAATTGGTGACTCGCGCTAAACAAATTACTGTATGTACTCGAGTATAAGTCGAGTTTTTCAGCACATTTTTTTGTGCTGAAAGTGCCCCCCTCGACTTATACTCGAGTCAAGCACTTTTCTGCAGCAAAAAATTTCATTTTCCGAACTGCCTTTGGGGCCCCGTATCTCAGGGCCACTTGGTGCTAGGAACCCTAAATGTGGTATGCAAACCTAGTGGAACTGGTACCACAACATATCCAAAGATGAAGTTCCTAGCACTAAGTAGCCCCGAGATACGGGGCCCCAAAATCGGTTCGAAAAATGTCATTCTCTGCTGCAGAAAAGTGCTTGACATTTTCTGAACCGCATTTGGGGCCCCGTATCTCAGGGCCACTTAGTGCTAGGAACCCTAAATTTGGTGTGCAAACCCAGTGGAACTAGTACCATAACATATCCAAAACTGGGGTTCCTAGCAGTAAGTGGCCCTGAGATACGGGGCCCCAAAGCCAGTTCGAAAAATGTCATTCTCTGCTGCAGAAAAGTGCTTGACATTTTCTGAACTGATTTTTGGGGCCTGTATCTCTGGGGCCACTTGGTGCTAGAAACCCCAGCTTTGGGAATTTTATGGTGCTAGTTCCACTGGGTTTGCACACCAAATTTGGGGTTCTTAGCACTAAGTGTCCCCGAGATACGGGGCTCCAAATTCGGTCAACTGTGTCCATCTGCAGCAATGTCATTTCGGGACCCTTTCGGTTCAGAGACCCCAAATTTTGGCTGCAGCTAGGGGGGCATCTAGGAACCCTTAACTACTGAGTTTGAAGTTCGGGGGACCTATGGCTGCAAATGTGCACAGTGAGGCTGCAAATGGGCATTGTTGACCCTCTTTTCCACTTACAGTAGCTGTGCATTTCTCACCCTCGTCTTATACTCAGGTCAATAAGTTTTTCCCATTTTTTTGTGGTAAATTAGGGCCTCGACTTATACTCGGAACGACTTATACTCGAGTATATACGGTAGTATGTGTGTGGCTAAAGGGTACCACAACCTTAAAAAAGTGCAAAAAAAAAATATATAAATGTGATAATACAGCACACTATGCAAAATTGGGGGAATGCACAGGTCCCCTTGAGTACATATACAGATTATGCAATAATGTGTCAAACTTAGTGCAGAGAATCTTTAAACAGAATAAGTTCCATGTATAATATATGCAATTTTAGAAATATAAGTGTGAAATATTAAAGAAATAGTCCATATGGAAAAAACACCCAAAAAAAGAGATTGACAATCCTGGGTTGTCCAATTGTATGGAATCCTAGGTGTATGGGTCCACCACCATAAATAAAGAGACTGGCCGCTTACCAGAACCCCATGACCCCCCATTACAGAGGGTCTAAATGGGCTGTGAAATCCTGCTATTTCGGAACTCACAGGAGTCAAGATGGAGGCTGGAAAGGGACGTCAGGAACTGTGGTGGAGATGAATGGGTCCACAGGGAAGGACTCAGCCCTCAGCAGAGTGTTATCATCATAAAGAGAAAAAGAGGCGGGTTCCCATAGTGTAAAATCAAAGGATATTTATTTTAAAAAAATAGTATACACTCACATGTAGAATAAGAAATAGCATCCTCAGAAGAAGAACAGTCTGTGGCACCGGCCGGATGACCACAGATAGCCCGTCCTGCTGGATATACAGCGACAGTGGGAGGTGACGCGATGATACCGCTCAGCCCTACGCTGCGTTTCGTAAAAAAATTGCGTCTTCCAGGGGCACGAGCTGCTCATCGCATCACCTCCCTTAAATAACAATAAGAAGCCTCGCTCTGGGATCACGCACGCCGGACTTCCGCATTAGCCTAAAACGCACATTTGACATAGTGCAAGTGCGCATGTGCGCCCTAGGTCCCGCCTTCCGCATTAGCCTGGAACGCACATCAACATAGTGCAAATGCGCATGCGCGCCCCAGGTCCCGATCAGCATCACATGATACTACGTCAGGCGGCTGATCTAACAAACCCGGAATGGAAACTGATGGAATAACTATGCGCGTGCGCGCCCTAAATGCCGACCTCCTTCACATTATGATCAGTCAGGCGGCTAAATAGGTGGGCGCAAAATATAAATCGCGGCCACTCGTGTGCGTGAGCACCCGAGATGTCAGCGGTAGAGTGAAATAGAGCCAAAATTAAAAAATACCAGCTAATCCAGTGTGCATAGGCACCTAAAGCTGCAGCAATAAAATGTGTTATCGACAACAATCACCCATAAAAAATCATATCAATATTCGCATATGATGCATGGTCAAGTTAGAAGGATACATATCCTCAAGAGGTTCATATTGCATCAAATGTTGTGTATTTAAATTGGGGCGGATGTTCCAGATATAAGCTGAAACATAATATTAAAAAACCGTCCGACCTAAATTGTGACACATACAGACCAAACATAAAAATGGGGCCTAAGGGGACATAGAAAAAAGAAACAAAGAGACCCCTAGTGGCCAACCTGAAATTTACATGTGCCATTTAAAAATTAAGTACGTATGTAAATATATATAAGGAGAAATATTTATAAAGTTAGAAAATAAGGATAAAAAAACTTGTGTACCTTGTGTACCTACACTAGAACTATAAAATCCTCAGTTATGAACTGAACGCTAATCAACCCATACACCAAAAAGGTCGGAAAAAAGAAAGGAAAAAAGGGGCTTATCTGTTGCTCAGGGCGTGAGGACCCAGAACGAAAGTCTCACAATAAATTGATACAATCAATGTATACATCACGTAATCAAACATCATCATCTTAATAAAAGCAGGGAAATAGAGAGAGAGGGAAGGGAAGGGAAAAGGTAAAGGAAAAAGGGGGGGGGGAAGGGGAGGCTGCAGTCCGACATCCTCATCCCACGTCTGTGGGATGAGGATGAGGGGACATCCGTGATAGGCGGAACACTGAACACTGACTGCTGGGAAACTGAGTGTTCCGCCTATCACAGACGAGGAGGAGGCGCGGCTATTGAACACTGGTCGGCTGCTATCTGAGCATGATACGGCTGATCAGGTATGAAGCTGGGCACAGTGACTCCAGTATAAGCCGAAGGGGGCACTTTCAGCACAAAAAAAGTGCTGAAAAACTCGGCCTTATACTCGAGTATATACGGTACTCATTATAAACCATGGATATGAATATGTAGCACATACCTGGACAATGGTGGAATGGCACCCATTTTCAACACCTTTCACAGACAGTTTGGAAGACGACCCGTAGGATGCAACGCGTAGGGTGGAGCATTGTGGTGATCTTGTCACGCCCACTCAGATGAGCGGCGGCTGTTTGTGAGTATTTACTGAGTATTTGCTGATCAGCATGCTCATAGTCCTTTTACATTGCCTACAGCCCTAAAACTGACAGCCCATCCAGGGGTACGGGCACAGAGCTGTAGGTAGTGTCTGCAGGAGGCTACATTGCATCTTCAATCCACCGATTACAGGTGGAATGCTCTGCAGGCTCCTGTAAAAAAAGAGCCCATGCACATTGTTTTCCTACAAAAATACACTATGTTGTCAAAAGTATTGGGACGCCGGCCTTTACACGCACATGAGCTTTAAAGGCATCCCAGACTTAGTCTGTAGGATTCAATATTGAGTTGGCCCACCAGCTTCAATTCTTTTGGGAAGGCCGTCCACAAGGTTTAGGAGTGTGTCTATGGGAATGCATGACCATTCTTCCAGAAGCACATTTGTGAGGTCAGGCACTGATGTAGGATGAGAAGGCCTGGCTCACAGTCTCCACTCTAAATCATCCCAAAGGTGTTCTATCGGGTTGAGGTCAGGACTCGGTGCGGGCCAGTCAAGTTCCTCCACCCCAAACTCGCTCATCCATGTCTTTATGGACTTTGCTTTTGACAATATAGTGTATGTGTATTTTTTCACAAAGGTGGACCTAGCCTTTAACTACACTCCATATTCAAGGGAATTTAGAACATGTACAAAATGTATTTATTTATTTGGACGTTAAATAAAACTGATCAAATCATTTTTGCTGTCACAGAGACAAAGTGCCGATTTGCCAACCAGGTTTGGAATGACTGTGGAAGCGCCTGCCCCATGAACTGTGAACGCCTCAAGAATGACCCTGGAGTGTGCAGAATGAACTGCGTGCCGGGCTGTTACTGTCGCAGCCCCTATATCTTCAAATCAGGCACCTCCGGCCCCTGCATCCAACCAAACCAGTGCCCCAAAAAGAATTCTCGGCCTAGAAAGGGCAAATCATGAACACACAAACGATGAAAAAAAAATGCTTTGTGATTACAAAGCTAGCTAAAGGCAAATAGGCTGTTCACTTTGCAAGGGAATTTGCACTTTGCAAAGGAAATGACAAATAATACCCAATCATGTGCGTAGAAAATACAAAAATGGTATTTTTGCTTGCATTGAATGATGAAAGTCAGCAGAACTTCAGTACATTCATCAAGTAAAAAAAAATTCCCTTCCAAAGTGCAACTTCCCTTGCAAACAACCTATTTGCCTTTAGTAAATAAACTCCTATGTGATAAGTCTAAAAACTGTATCCAATCCTTGTGACCCCACAAATTTATTACATTTTTTTACACATAATTAAAACGTCTAAAAAAAATATTACTGAGCCTCCTGTGATTATTTTGTATTTTAGTTTCTCATAAGTTTGTATCAGTGAGATCATGAAAATGTATCGGATGATAGGTCCACTTTAAACTAACCCTAAAGTACGCATATATATATATATATATATATATATATATATATATATATATATATATATATATGTATACATATCGATCATCCATACCATTATGACCGCCCACCAGAACCCACCGGGGCATGAACCTCTGAAGGTATGCTGTGGTCTCCAGCACCAAGCCATCAGAAAGCAGATCCTTTAAGTCCTGTAAGTTGTAAGGTGGGGCCATCGTGGATCCGATTTATTTTTCCACCACATCCCATGGGTGCTTGATTGGATTGAGATCTGGAGAATTGGAAGGCAAAGTCAACACTTCCAACTTGTTGTTGTGTTCCTCAAACCATTCTTGAATTCATCAGACCAGACCACCTCCTCCCATTGCTCTGTGGTCCAGATCTGATGCTCACATGCCCATTGTAGGTACTTTTGGCTGTAGACACGGGTCAGCATGGGCACCCTGACCGGTCTGCAGCTACACAGCCCCATACACAGTGTTCTGGCACCTTTCTACCAACACCAGCATTAACTTGACCAGTAATTTGATCTACAGTAGCTCTTCTATTGGATTAGACTACACAGGCCAAACCTTTCTTCCCCAAGTGCATCAATGAGCCTCGGTCACTCATGAACCTGTCACTGATCCACTAGTTTTCCTTCGTTGGACCACCTTTGGTCAGTCCTGACTAGTGATGGGCTCGATCTCTGTAGCTGCGGACCGGGAAATGTCTCACTGCCTGTGATTAGCGCTTTGCAGTGTCGGCTTCCTGGCGAAATTGGGCATGTGGGGTTTCAAACCTACCCAATCTCATCACTAGTCCTGACCACCGCCGACCAGGATCATCCCACAAGAGCTGCAGTTTTGGAGTTGCTCTGACTGTAGTAGAATTTCATATTAAGCAATATATTTTATGTAATTCATATTAATTTGCATTCCTTTAATTGATAATATAATTATTTTTTCATATTATTATTATTATTATTACTATTAAATAGTAGTGGTCTTATCAATATTATTATTCAATAGTAAAGCAATAGTTATTCATTTTTATTAATGTATACTATACTATTCCATAAATACAGAGAAAGTCTTTATTTTTCAATGTTGAACTTTAGATGACCTCTCTGCTTCATGCTGATATTTTTTATAAGAGAGTCACAAGTTTACTTCGTGAAAGTGTACTAGGATAGTTCATTTTTAGTTTTTAAGTTCACTAATTAGAAGAGAAACACTTTGACAGCAGTTGAACTACAGCCTGACAAGATAATATTCCTTAAAGATAATAAATAATCATTGACAAGAATAAGTGATAAAAACATCCTATACTGATGTTTTAAAATAATTATGTGGAATATGGGAAAGTTATGTACTTTAATTTAGGTTGCCAGGGTCAAAAAGGTCTGCTTGTGCCCTCATTAAAACTGTTAAAATACATGGAATAAGAAGAACACTGATGTGTATGTATGTATGTAGGTATTGATATTTAGACAATATTGAATAAAGTAGTTAGCTTTGTGTATGTATGTGTATATGCATGTATATATATTGTGTAAATAATACAGTACTTTTTTGTGAAACCAATATATGAATACATACACATAGGATTGTATAGTGAAAAACAATAAAACATATAACACATAAGGTGGGGTTATTATAAGTTCATTTTCCCAAAGTCGTAAATCTGTTATCGTTGCGTTAGTAAAGTCTTATCAGGACAAGGAGGGTTTGATTTAACATGACTGGGTGCCATGCTGTCTCTACACAAGTATTGCAATGGATAAAACCATAGACAAAACCAGTTATAAATAATTTTAATAAACATATAGGAATTCTGGGAATGAATAAGTTTGTCTGGTCGTATGACAGGTGTCAGATTTATGGTAAGTTACATTGACGTAGATCTTAGCAACAGATCATGTTGTACGTACCGGTAATATGCTTGCATTGTAAGAAACTGCATAAATTAGACCTGCATCTTTTAATACTTTGAACATAAACCTGTATGTTCCCAGCTGTTGTTAAAAAACCTGCATCACTGAGGTCCCACCTGGTTCGATACGTTATTATTCTACTTCATGTCCCAGTCGTCTAGCCATTACAATTTGGTCCTTATCAATGTCATTCAAATCCTTACTCTTGCCCATTTTTTCTGCTTTCAACACCTCAACTCAACTTCTGGTACAACATTTTCACTTGCTGCTTACTATACCCCACCGACTTTCAGGTGCTGTTGTAATGAGGTAATCAATGTTATTCACTTTACCTGTCAGTGGTCATAAACTTATACTATATATATATATATATAGATATATAGATCTATATATCTATATATATGTATATAAAACATATATGTCTGTCACATATTTCGCAATCCTGTAAATGAACAGAGGGTTATATGTATTGCAATAGCAATTAAGATTACACATCATGGATACTCATTAAATATACTGTAAAAGGTCAACTATGCAATAAACTTTGCAGATTGGATGATGAATAAGGAAATCCACAATAGGTGTGAAGCTTTGGCAAAGAGAACAATTGTTTGCCAGGCTGATTGTGAAATTCTTTAATTGTACCTTTGAGCTATAGGGCTTGATTTACTAAATGCACATAAGCTGCTTACTTTGCAAGGGAATTTCCCCTATAGCTTAGTGAATGTGATGAACATTCCCTTCGTGGACAATACCCAATCGCATGTTGGAAAAAGAAAAAAAAGTATTTTTACTTGCACATCATTAAAAGATGGATATTAGCTAAACTTCCTCTGATTCACTAGGCAACGGGAAAACCTCCTGTATGAACAGCCTGTTTGCCTTTAGTAAATCAACACCCTATTCTCACGTAATATCTACACAATCAGGTAAAACATAAGGGCTGGTGTTCCATTTCGATCACTGTAATTAGTTGAAGAGTTTGGGAGCATTACACATGCACAAAAAAAGGTCATCATTGTACACAGCACATCCAGGCTCTCTGCCTGTTTGACAGGATCTCCCTTCCAAGTAAACAGCAATTGACGGCTTTTATTAATCAAAGCTGGCATTGTTTTGTACACAGAGAAAGTCAGCATTTTCAGATGTAAAAAAAAAAAGTAGTCTGACAGTGTTTATAAATAACACTTGCTCAAACACTATAGAAAGATACAATGTAACATACTGTTACTTTGTATCATTCTGTTTGTTCAACTGCAGATCAAAGGGATAAACCTTAAAGTTATTGTAAAGGATCGTTTTTTAAAAAAATAACAAACATGTCATACTTACCACCACTATGCAGTTCATTTTGCACAGAGTGGCCCCTGAACATCGTCTTCTGGGGTCCCCCGTCGGCTCTCATGGTTCCTCCCCGCATCAGATAACCGCCTAGGAGAAGCACTCTCCCCGAGGGGGTTATCTTGCGGGTGCTCTCCCGAGTCCAGCATTTGTGTCCACAGACACGAATGCCGGACTGGGCCCCCCCCCCCCCGGCGCCCGCGTCATTGGACTTGATTAACAGCAGTGGGAGCCAATTGCTGTGCTGCTATCAATCTATCCAATCAAGAGCCGGGACCCCGTGGAGAGAGGGACAGCGTGTCACCGCCGAGTGAATTCCAGGGCTCAGGTAAGTAAGACGGGGGGCTGGGGGGCCGGTGACTGCCAGGTGTTTTTTCACCTTAATGCATAGGGGGCAGCTGCAGCACAGGAGGTTTTTCACCCTAATGCATAAAATGCATTAAGCTGAAAAACCTCGAGATTTACAACCCCTTTAATGCTAAATTCACACCTACGTGTTTCCTAATCATGAGACAAAATACACAAAAATGTGTGTTTTGCAAATGCGCTGCAAACACAGGTTGCGTTTGTAGCACCATTAATTGTTAACCAGTTGACATCCGCACTATAGCCGAATGACGGCTACAGCATGGACCTGAATTCCCGGGAGGCCGTCATAAGACGGCCTCCCCTGTGCACGCGCCCTGCGCGCGCCCTACAGGGTGCGCATGGAGTGCGCTGTGATCACCGAGTCACTGAGACTCGGGTGATCACCGATCCGAGTAAGGGGCTGGTCCCGGCCCCTTACCATGTGATCAGCTGTCAGCCAATGACAGCTGATCACACGATCAAAACAAAAGCTCTGTGATCATTTTTTTTCTCCTCGCACTGACAGCGCAAGGAGAAAAAAAAGCCCATTACCGGCTGATCAGCAAGGGACATCGGTCCTGAAGAGGAAGAGGCAATAATGCCTCATATGTGCCACCAGTACCCCCTGCCAGTGCCACCTGCCATTGCCACCTGACAATGGCCACAGTGCCCACCTGTGCCACCTATCAATGCCTACAAGTGCCACCTATCAATGCCCACCAATGGTGCCAATCAGTGCCACCTAGCAGTGCTGCCTATCAGTGTAAAAGATCAGTGCCCATTATTGCCACCCATCAGTGCCCATCACTGTCACCTATCAGTGCCCATCAGTGCCGCCTCATCAGCGTAGATCAATGAAGGAGAAAAATTCCCTTTTTTAAAATCTCGTTAAAAATTCTGTCTTTTTACATTTTTTTAACAAAAAATAAAAACCGCAAAGGTGATCAAATACCACCAAAAGAAAGCTCTATTTGTGGGAAAAAAATGATAAAAATCTAATTTGTGTACAGTGTTGTATGACCAATTGTCATTCAAAGTGCGTCAGGGCTGAAAGCTGAAAATTGGTCTAGATAGGAGGGGGGTTTAATTGCCCAGTAAGCAAGTGGTTAATGGCACTCCAAGAGTAAGTAGTAGACGCATATTTCGATGCCCATTTGTTGCTCGACAAAACATGCTAGAAGCGTGAAAAAACGGTCACTGACAAAACGCCTGATGCTCCACTACCGAAAAGGGTTCTGGAGCTTCTTTGGGGTATATAACATGCATGGGGTAGCCCGTTTAAGGGAATGTGCAGCCCTAGGTGCGACGTGCATTAATGCATGAAAAACACACAGAAAACTCGAGCAGGAACGCATGTTCACACTTGGCTTTGAGACCTAAAAGAAATATCTTGCTTGTTGTATCTATAATTGAAGAGGCTCTTCCAAAACAGCTACCTGTAAAAACACGAGGCTTATTTTTAAAGATATATGAACTAGTATCATTATACCAAATACAACTGAAAAAAAAAGCTTAAATAAAAAAAAAAGCATGGATATATTCAAAAACTATAGACCGGCATAAATGCCCAAAATCAACAAGCACCAATTACTGGTTGCACCCTCTTTAATTATCAAAGTCCTTCAGTGTCATTGTGAGCTAACAATATCAAATAATAATACATATCCCCAAATGTACATCCTTTTATCTGGGTCATTTCCTTATTGGTGTCAGAACAGGACTTAGGGAATGTGAATTAATCATTCATTAAATTGTTTTCATAATACTTTATTGCTTTGCCGAACAAAGCAATAGGCAGACAATAGGCAAGCATGTAACAAACATTTCCATGCAATTAGTGGAGCAATATGGTGATTCAGCAATGACTGTATATAAATAAGGATACAAAAACTCCATCAAGTTGATCATCAGAGATAGCTTTGGAACTGACTTTGACGGGCCAAGTCACACAGGTACGTTCTCTCACCACAAACACAAGACAATCTTTAGGTACACCAATAGTGTAAGTTGAGGACGGGATAATTCGGTTGGTTGTAGGCTGGTCAGTAAGTTGAGATGGGAATTTTCTCGGTTTTATATGACATGCATCGCCCTTCCATGTGCTCCTTGCTGCAAAGGCGAGTTATAGGTTGGAGGAGTTGCCATTTGTTTGTACTGTTGGAATACTGGTGAAGGGGTGCACTAGACACCTTTGCTGCCATTGTGCTATATGCTGGATGTCCAGTGCGCCCCTGTACCTTTAAGGAAGGATGGGCTCCCTCCAGGCTCTTTTGCCTTCTGCCTATCCATTATAATGCATGTGCTTCTACAATGGAGGCTCTCAAAATTTGAAGAGTTAGAACTGCACATTATACTGGGGTGCCGTGAAGTTGTTCTGCAGCTTATCCATGTATTTGCAAATGTGCGCAAACGAAACCCTTGTTTTTAACGCATATTGTTAGACAGGATGATCTGGTTGATTGCAGGCTGGTCGGTAAGTTGACCTGGGAACTTTGTTTGGTTTTCTTTAAGGTGAGGACATTCCTGAGCAATCTTTTCAATGTATCTTTAGTAGTGTATGTATAGCCAAAACATTTTGTTTTGGTTTTTGAAGGGTTATATTTTGTTGTCTATGTCCTGCGAGGAAATTTCCCCTCACTTCCGGTCTTGGAGGTGCAACAGGAAGTGAGATAAAATCTACCTGAAGTGAGGGAGAGTCCATCTCAGAATTTTGTCTCCATTGTAAGATCCTTCTCACCTCTTCCCTTCATGATTATTAAAAATGTAGATTTTCCCAACCCTTTCCCGGTCTTGGTAACAATGGTCTTTTCTGTCTTGGTGATAATGGCCTTTTCTGTCTTGGTGATAATGGCCTTTTCTGTCTTGGTGATAATGGTTTTCAGGGCTAATAGAGAGGACGAATCTCCCCAGTGAGAACACAGACAGCCATAAAACCAAGAAGTAGTGGTAGAGGACATGGAAAATGAAGACGGAGTCATTAGTTGAGCCCAGTTGGTCCATGTTCGGCATCTCATCACAAAGACGGGGGGAGAGGACATTCACCTGAGTTGAGAATTGAATTGTAATAGGTCAAAGAGGGCTCCTATTGAAAAATCCTTAGAGTTCAAGGACTCAACTGGTTACAACAAGCAGAGAAAAAGACATCCAGCACGTTTCAGGAGCCCCCTTCACCAGGGATGGGTGCAATGCCAGAGTAGTAAATGGACTCAAGTGTACTCCTGCAGACAGAGTATATGTGGAACAACAGCCAGTGCTGATGTTCATGCTAGAAGTGGGAAGGAGTGCCTTCGAGTCCATTTAACATTGTTCCATTTCCCCCAGAGTTGATAAAGGGGGATTATGTGGTCCTGGAACATGTTGGCTGTCTTTTTCTCTAATTATTGAAATCAGTTGATCATAAAAGACTTTGGACTCCTAAGGATTTTTTTTCGCTTGGCGCTCTCTTTGACCTATTACACTAGCCAAAAAAATAAAAAAATAAGACAGGCAGGGGTTTTAACGCCTCCACACACCATCCAAAACTTAAGAAAAGTGTTGCTTTTACATACTTTTTAATAAAACAGTCTCTTGAATTACACAGTAGTCAGAAGAGCAAGCAGAGAACTAATTATATAAAGTGTATAATGCATTGTTCACTCCCAGTATTGGTCAATGAGTTGACTTTTATTGCTTCTCTTTAATTCTAGCATCTAATAAGAAATGGGGATTTACCAAGTTGCACTGCCTTTGATGGCCCTAGGTACGTGGGATTTACTTTTCCAATGAATGGTTTACATTTTTAAAGTTGAAATCTAGGCAAAAAAATAAATGCAGTTCTGTAATCATACATTTTTAATTGTTTTTAATGTAAAACAAGGTGTACTTGTTTTTTTTTTTTGTTATACTGCTTACAATAGCACTTACAATGTTTAAGTATCTGGATATCTGTTATCATCATCTTTCAGTCCCTGTACAGCAGAGCTCAGACAGGGACATAGAATGGCAGCACAAGGAGCCAATCAGTTGTGCTTCACTGTCAACAACGGACATGCTGATAAGAGGAGAGAGAGCAGAGTGACAGAGAGCTGAGCTCATCAATCTGCTGCTTCCCACTGTCCAGATCTATAAAATTTAAATCCAATCTAAACAGCAAAGCATACCTCCCAACATTTTGAGATGGGAATGAGGGACACCTACTAGCAAATGTATGCAGGAGTAGGACACGCCCCCTGCCACACCCCCTTAAAGGAGAATTAACCCAAAAAAGGGTTGATTAAGCCCACAAGGGCTTTTTTTACCACTATTATTCCTTTATATTGACTTTTAAAATGTACAAATGTAGCAAATTAGAAATTGGATGAAAGGTTTAGCACTGGGAAACATTTTTTGAAAGATAAAAAGAGCATTTTATATACAACTTATAGAGATCAGAGCAGAATGCGGGACAAATGAGGAGGAATGAGGGACAGAGGGACATTGCTCCAAATCAGGGACAGTCCCTCAAAATAAGGGACAGTTGGGAGGTATGAGCAAAGTAACAGCTGTAAACATTTCATGCAACATTCCTTTCTTGAGGTTAACCCTTCCGTTTCACCACAGTCAGAGTTTTTTCTTTTTACAGCTCTAACAAATGAAACTTCATCATATATCAGATGAATGATAACATATATACATGGGATGCCAAAAATCACAAACTGATCAGGCTTCCCTGCTTGTTTTGTGCTTCTCTGAGCTCCTGTCAATCACCCTTGCACATCGACATGACAACACAGACAGGGGGAGATTTACTAAAACTGGAGAGTGCAAAATCTGGGGCAGCTGTGCATGGGAGCCAATCAGCCAGTGGCGGCCAATCCATATGGGGTGCAGGGGCGCTGCCCCGCCTAATCCATGCGCGCCCGGCCTCTAATCCACATGCAGAGCGCCAGACACATTCCAGTGTTTGTTGTTTTTTTTTTTTTTAGAAGCACATGATTAGAGCCTGAGGCTTTAATTAGCTTAAAAAAAGGGTGGGCTCTGCGCCCTGAGCCCACCCAGTTGTGTAACATTAGCAAATTAATATTCGCTATTGTCTTCCTGATTCTTCTCCCGGACAATCAGGAAGCGGGTCCCGAGAGCCGTTACCCGATTGGCCGAGAGCAGAAGCGATCCTATTGGCCGCCGAGGAGGAGGAAGGAGGAGACACAGGAGAAGCTTCCGAAGACGAGGAGGAGGAGACGTAAGGTGAAGCCACCGCTCGGTGCCCCGAAGGAAGCGCTGCCCGCGACCTAGATGGGGTAAGTGCGGGCTGGTGACTGACCGACCTAAGGGGGTACCTGTGACCCACCCAAACGACTGGGGGCGGCAAACAATACACCTGCCAATACCCCTCCCCCCAAAAAAAAATTATACCACCAGCCGCCACTTCAATCAGCTTCCAGGTTTGATTGTCAAAGTTTAATTGAACAAGCTGAAGTTAGAAGCTGAATGGCTACCATGCACGGTAACATCAGGTTTTGCATGCTGTAGTTTTAGTAAATCTCCCCCAGTGGGATATGCTTGTATTGACAATGAAAAATAATTCATACCATATATACTCGAGTATAGGCCGACCCGAATATAAGCCGAGGCACCTAATCTTACCACAAAAAAAACCTGGGAAAATGTGTTGACTCGAGTATAAGCTTAGGGTGGGAAAATGCAGCAGCTACTGGGTAAACAATGCCCATCTGCAGCCTCACTGTGCCATTTGCAGCCTCATTGTGCCCATTTGCAGCCTTACTGTGCCCATTTGCAGCCTCATTGTGCCCATTTGCAGCCTCACTATGCCCAATTGCAGCCTCATTGTGCACTTCTGCAGCCATACCTTTGATTACTAAAACCGCTATGTTATGCAGTCTGTTCGGGGGCCATCCATTGTAACAAAGCCCCGCCTCCTCCCCATCCATGATAGAGGGAACACTGGTACAGTTTCCCAGCATTGTATCAGTGTTCCTTCATCACGGACGAGGAGGAGGCGGGGCTTTGTTACAATGGAAGGATGCCAAAACAGACAGCATAACACAGTGGGAGACACCCGCTGTTTTAGTAATCAAAGGTAGAGCTGCAGATGGGCACCCTCACTCGAGTATAAGCCAAAGGGGGGTTTTTCAGCCTAAAAAATGGGCTGAAAAACTCGGCTTATACTCGAATATATACGGTATATGCTTTACTAATAATAAAATGACAATATAAGTGCTTACATGCTAATGTAAATTAGGTTATTTACAAAACTTGCTAATAATTACTTTGCCGAAGTATGTTATTAGAACCAAATTGTTTTTGTTCTCCATCCTTAGAATGTGTTATTGTACACTTTGTGGAGTCAGTCTCTATGTATTTCATAGGATTGATCCAGCTCATAAGGTGTTCCAAAATACCAGAAATGAATGTCTCTTGTAATTGATCCTGTGCGGCTTCTGCAAATTCAGCTTATCCTGCAAGTTGATTTGTAAGAATCTCATAGAGGTCCTACATGACAACTGTCCAGGACTGGAGCTTAAAAGTCTTCTATTCGATCAAGAAATCAAATCCTAGCATGACACTTAGGGGTAGATTTACTAAAGACAAATAGACTGGCACTTTGGAAGCGCAGTTGCTCCAAAGCTTAGTAAATGAGGTAAAGCTTCACTTTACAAAGAATACCCAATCATATGCAAGGAAAATAAAAAGAAAAACTGCATTTTTGCTTGCACATGATTGGGCAATTTCTGGAGCAACTGCACTTCCAAAGTGCACAGTCTATTTTGCCTTTAGTCAATCAGTATGGCAGGATCTCCGTGCACAAATTTCTCTATTTCCTAATCTTTACTTTTACATTGTCATTTTTCTTTGTTAAAATAAATGTTCAAAACCTTCACTGTGAGCAGAGAGGTTCTTGGTGTCCTTATAGGAATGCCTATGGAGGATAAAAAATAAAAGATGGGAGGTTAGGATACAGAATACGCACTCATACTGTATATTATTTAGTGCAACATATGACTAAAAGTCCTCATTTCCAAATTCTTTACAGCTCTCGCTATGGTTTTTGTGGACAAAACTGCAGCTGTAAGCCTACAACCAGGTAGGAATATTTCTTTTTTTCTTTTTTTTTGGGGGGGGGGGGGGGAGGGTGTGCATAAATGTGAATTGTGACCAGTAGAATGTTACCTGTAATTCTTTAACTCGTGCTAGACAATATAGTATGTATAGAGAAAAAACTACTAAGCTACTTTAAATTGTTAATATTGTGTTTTGTATGTGTTGTTTATTTTTTTATAGAATAAAAATTATTATTATTATTATTATTATTAAAATAATATTTTATTATTATTATTATTATTTTTTTACATTTTGGTCAACTAAATATGAAAATGTCCTTATTTACGGACTCTAGCAAGCAGGAAATTATGTTTATCATGCAAATCCTAACTACCACTTCAGAAGTTAAGATATTTTAGACTTTATCTATGTAGGGAGCTGAATGAGTTAGATGAGCGACTAAAGCCCCATCTCTTTACACAGTAAATAAAATTTAATTAGTGTTAAAGTAAACCTCTATCTGCTTTGCTGAAAAAAAAGCCTGTTGATACAGAGCTTACTGGCTTAAATTACAATGTATTCAAATAGGCAAATGAGTTGAGTTAGGCCCCATTCACACCTGAGTTTAGCGGTTTCAGGCAGAAAGTTGTGCGATTTTTGCCATGGTTTTGCTGCAATTTTGCCGCATTTTTTACGCAATTTTGTAGAGGTCAAAAGGTCACCAATGTAAAAAGCAGAAAAACACCCAAATCTGCCTAAAAAAAAGTTCCAGAACTTGTTTGAGCTTCAGGCGTTTTGGGGCTTCTGGCTTCAGACGTTTTGGAGTGGAGATGTAAACCATCTCCATAGAGAACAATTGATTTTTTTCCCCTCCAATGTTTTGTGGCTTCAAGCTACAAAACGCTCAGGTGTGAATGGGGCCTCAGAGCAATGACTTCTCCCCCTCCCTGCCTGATAAGATGGCTATGTTTGTGTTGTCAATTAAACAGAGACAGTCTGAAAGCAAACAGCTACTGCTTTGCCCTCACCTTAGAAAACCTGTGTATTAAATGTTAATTTGCAATTTTATTTTTTTTTTAGTTTTGGCTAGAATAGGGAATATTGTTAGAAACCCTGGCAATTTTTTATTCCGTTTTGAGTCCCTGACAGGTAGATGCACCCTCTCTATTTGTTCTGGTGACTGTTGTCACTGATAAAGAAGGAGAGAGGAAATCCTAAATTATACAGTTGTCTCCAGAACAAGAATAGATGGGAAATATTCCAAATGGTCTAATACGGGAATTCCCATCACTTTGTATAGAATTCCACTCACCTCTTGTCGCATCCGAGGGGGTTCTAATAAGTAATGAGGCTTACCCAGAAAAAATTGAGCTACCGGTAGGAAGCTGTAAATTGTAGGGTGTACTGGCCAACTTGTCTATATTCAATGGTGCAAAAAATCAACTTCCTATGATTTTAATTTGTCTTTCTTTTTTCAGGTCCAAAGTGAACATGGCAGCACCCCCAGAAAAAATTCAATGTGGAAGAGCATAGGCCCATAATCAAGTTCTTGTTTCTCCAAGGGAAAAGTGCGAAGCAGATCCATGAGGAAATGTCACAAACCTTTGGGTGACAGTGATCCCAAAACTTTTGACTTTTGCAGGCACAGAGATTTTAATAATTAAAACTGGCAGTTTTCGTGCTGAAAGTGAGAAACCCAGCAGAAGGCCTGTTTCTGTCTCTGTGCCTGCAAAAGTCAAACGTTTTTGGATCCACTTTGCTGCAAGCTTTCTCATTTCCAAGTCATTGTGGATAATGGCACCATCTCTCTCATGTGATTTTTTCCCAGATATGTATTGGCTGAGATTGTCATGGATGGCTTTCACATTTGCAGGCACAGAGACAGAAACGAGCCTTCCACTGGGTTTCTCAATTTCAACACCGAAATGGCAGTTTTTAAAACTGACAACCCAACGTTTAACTGTTGCAAATGAAGGGCCACTGTCACCCAAAGTTTGTGACATTTCATCATGGATCTGCTTCACATCTTTCCCTTGGAGAAACAGGAACTTGATTACGGTCCTATGCTCTTCCACATAGAATTTTTCTGGAGGTGCTGCCATGTTCACTTTGGACTGTGGTGGCTGGTGTTTTTTTTTGGGGGGGCGGCAAACAGCCCACCCCCCCACCCGGGCCACCGGTGGAGCACTACCACCCCTGCCCCCGGCACTAACACATTCCCCCACTCCCCCACCACCACCCGCTGTCCTTACCTTGGATGCGGGCCGTAAGAGCATGGTGGGCTCGGGGAAAGCTGCTACAGTGTCCTCTCCTGGAGGAGCTTCTGCATTGTCTCCTCTCTCCACCTCCCGGCGCTAGGCATCCAATAGGATCGCCAGACGTTTTGGCCAATCAGGAAACAGGTTTCATACCTGCTTCCTGATTGGCCGGGAGGAGGATCAGTGTTGCAACAGCCAATTTTCATTCGCTGTTGCAACACACCTGGGTGGGCTCCAGATGCAATACTCTGCATCCCGAGTCCACCCTATTTCGAAGCCTATTAGAGCCTATGGCTCTAATCAGTGCTTCAAAAAAGAAACCCTAGCTGCTGTAATTCATATGCCCGGTGACATGAAAGGGGCCGGAGACATGAAAAGGGGGTGGCCACGGTGGCAGTGGATAGATTCATGCTAATGGACAGGGGTGGCCTGTCCATTAGGGGCGCCGGGGCGCCACCCCCCTATCCTCGCCACCCCCTATATCCATTTTGCATATAGGGGGTGGCGAGGATAGGGGGGTGGCGCCCCGGCGCCCCTAATGGACAGGCCACCCCTGACTTTGCACCTGAAAAAGAAAGATAAATTAAAATCATAGGTAGCTTCCTAGCTCAATTTTTTTCTGGGTAAGGCTCAATACTTTCAGCAGCCCCTCGTATCTTGGACAGGAAGTGAAGAAAAATGTCCCCAATAGACAAAAGAAAAAAAAAATCTGGAAGAGGTTTCAAACCTTCTGTATTCTGCCAAAAAAGAATGTATCTTGTATAATTGCTTTAATGATTTTTTTCTTCACCACGTATAGTTGACTGTCTACCTAACCAAGTACCGGGCTGTTACCCATGTGGCATGCCACACTGCTCCCACATTGCAAATCCACCCAAATTAAGATGTATGGGTTGTCAGTTAGGTGGCTGCATCTGCAAGACAGGCTATTACTTTCAGGACGACAAATGTGTCCCAGCATCTCAATGTAGAGTTAAGTGTCCAGAAAACATGGTCTTCCAAGCCTGCTCCAAGAAGCCCATCGCCTGTGGCCAACTGTATTCCAAGGAAGAAAACGTGAAGCCATGTATGCCTCGCTGTGTATGCAAACGAGGATATATTCTAGTTAAAGAAGGCAGTAAGAAATGTATCCCAATAAGAGATTGCAGGGGCTCAGAATAATAACACGCAGCAACAACAGTAGGCGTGATATTCATACCTCTGACCAATAGATGTCACTGTTTGCAGTTGTTATATAATACTTTCTATGCTCTGTCATATTAATTCCATTTCCTGTTCCTGTTATTATTAACTCAGAAGGCTGCATGTGTTTTATGGATGCCTGAATTTGTTAATAAAAAGCACGTTATAACTACTTTGTCTCCGAGACTAAATGATACAACAATAGGATGTTAAGGATGATCTTCAATATGTTGAATTGTTTGGTACAAAATGTACAGAATATTATTAATTCTTTGGTAAAAAAAAAATAAAAGAAATAAATAATACAATTTAGTCTGTTGTGTACCTTTTAATAACGTGGTACAGTGATTATGTAATTTGCACTCCTGCCTTGCAGTGCTGGGGTCTTAGGCTTAGTCCTTGCCATGAATGCAAATTGAAAGATATTTTAATGGTCTTAACAAGTTTGCTTTGTATTTGACTTTTCTCTAATAATATTGCAAACACTTACACTCACCAACATCTTTATTAGGTCCCCCTTGCTAGTAGCGAGTTGGACCCCCTTTTGCCTTCATTCTTCATGGCATAGATACAACAAGGTGTTGGAAACGTTCCTCAGGGATTTTGGTCCATAGTGACATGATAACATCACACAGTTGCTGCACCACATCCCAATGGTGCTCTATTGGATGAGATGTGGTGAGTGTGGAGGCCATTGGAGTACAGGGACCTCATCGTCCAGTGGTGAGATGATTGGAGCTTTGTGACATGGTGCATTATCCTGCTGGAAGGAGCCATCAGAAGATGGGGACACTGTAGTCATAAAGGGATGGACATGATCAGCAACAATACTCAGGTAGGCCGTGGTGTTTAAAACAAGGCTCAATTGGTACTAAGGGGCCCAAAGTGTGCCAAGAAAATATCCCCCCCACACCATTCCACCACCACCACCAGCCTGAACCGGTGGTACGAGGCAGGATCGATCCATGCTTTCATGTTGTTTTTTTTCTTAATCGCTTTATTAATTTTTCAATAGAAAACATTTTACAACATACACTTTTAATCTTCAGCTTATCCACTCTCGCAGGAGTGTTCATAAAATTTTCATTGATAATAATTGTAACAAATAAAGACGTTCATTCTTCCCCTTAAGCCCTTTTATTACTGGTGTGGTTTGTTGTATTCCTTCACTTTCCCTGTCAAATATCTCACTACTCTCTTTCTTGCTATTCCAGCCGTTCACTCCTTAGGTTGGCCGGAGGCCGTTATAGGTTCTGCTATCCAACTTGCCCATACTCTCTCATATTTTTCCTCAAATCTTCTGTTACAATATGTTTCCCTATATAACGGCAAATTATCATTCACTAAATATTTCCAAAAAGGCTAATAAGGGAGCTTCTGTTTTTTTCCCAATTCAGTACTATTGCCTTTCTCGTATAGAAAATGAGCAGACTTACTTGTGTTCTCTTTACTATAGTGGAAGTATTATTCCCTACCAGTCCCAAAAGACAGATCTCTACATCGCTGCTGTCAGTCAAATCCAGTGACATGGGGGGGGGGGCAAGTCCTGCTGTCTGTGTCAATGGACGCAGCAGCAGGACTCGGGAGCGTGCCTGCAAGAGTGCCCCCCCATGGAAAGCGGCTCTCCGTGAGGGTAGAAGAAGAGGAGGAGGAGCCAGGAGCGCCAATGGGGGACCCCAGAAAAAGGAGGATCGGGGGTCGCTCTGTGCAAAACCCTTGCACGGAGCAGGTAAGTATGATATGTTTATTATTAACCACAAATAGAGCTTTCTTTTGGTGGTATTTGATCACCTCTGTGGTTTTTATTTTTTGCTAAACAAATAAAATAGACCGATTTTTGTTTTTGTTGTAAAGTTTGGTAAATAAGTATGTTTTCTCCTTCACTGATGGGCACTGATAAGGTGGCACCGATGAGGTGGCACCAATGAGATGGCACTGATGAGGTGGCACTGATGGGCACTGACGATGGGCACTAATAGGCGGCACTGATGGGCAGCATTGATAGGTGGCACTGATGGGCACTCATGGGTGGCTTGGTGGGCACTGATGGGCACTGATGGGCACTGATAGGTGACACTGATGGGCACTGATGGGTACTTATGGGTGGCAATGATAGATGGCACTGATGGGCACTGATAGGGGGCACTGAAAGGTGGCACTTATGGGCACTGATGGCTGGCACTGGCACTGTATATCACTGATAGGTATCACTGGTGGCACTGGCACTGGTAGGCATTTTTCACTGGCATCGATTGGCAGCACAGACCCCCCCTGTCAGGAGAGTAGCCGGTCGGCTCTCCTCTACTCGCGTCTGTCAGACGCGAGTGAGGAAAAGCCGATCGATGGCTCTTCCTGTTTACATCGTGATCAGCCGTGATTGGACACGGCTGATCACGTGGTAAAGAGTCTCTGTCACAGACTCTTTACCTAGATTGGAGCTGCGGTGTATCAGACTGACTCCCACGGGGGCGCACTGCGGCTTGCCATCCTGAGAACGTCATATGGCGTCCGGTCAGGATATCGCAGCCGCTTTGCTGCCGTCATTCTCCTATATAGCGGGCGGCAAGTGATTAAAAAAAAAATCACTTCAAGGCATTAATTACAGTAGTAGGAGGCTGTGAGTGTGCATCACATATTTAGAGGCAGGACCACTCTGGTAAGTGGGCAGGGTCTGGGTGGAGCCGAGGTAGACAGTGGGTGTGGTTATCTGTATCCTAGGGATGGAAATGTAGATGAGGATGATATGAGTCCATTTTATGGTGCATGTAGTCCCTCCGCTCTTCCTCCCTTTTATTTGTGCTACCTAAATCTTCATCTATGGAAAAGCTTCTGCAACAGGAAGCTTACTATAAAAAAAAAAAACATACTCTGAAAGGTCACACTGCCCCTCGTTTATTCCTCAAACAAAGCCGAGAGCAAAATTCTAGAAGCTGAATGTTAATCTATCCGGGTTTCCTGTTTTTGCTGTTTGGGAAGACGCTCTGCAAACAGTATCACATGTGCTTTAATTTTCTTATTAATAACATTATCCTTTACCTCTGCAAACAGTATCACATAAAATATGATGTTTATCATTAGCACAAAGTCCCAGCTCCAGGTTTCGCAAAAATGATCAGGAACCGCCGGGAGGTCTGGTTGCCAATCAGCTGATTGCTTTGATAGCCTCTGTTTGGCTGCCATATTGATCAGTCACTGAGCAGCCCACCCTTAAGCTGGATACACACAATACAACTTTTATCATTCGATTTCCTTTAGATTTACCTTCAACTATGTAGTGTAAGGACCTGCCTGATTGCATACAAATTGGAAGTGTTTAGGTTGACCTCATATTATATGGTTTTGGTAAATCTAAAGGAAAAAAAAAATCTAACAACAATTGTATAGTGTGCATCCAGCTTAATGCTGTTTTCTTCTCTTTAACCCTTTCGCTGCCAGGCCCTGTGCTCCATTTTGTACACTCAGGTGGCCAGGCCATTTTTGCAATTTTTCCTTTGTTTTTTATTTTTCACTTATAGCTATCAGAATTTGTGAAAGACACCCTCCCCCCCAAACCATATATTTTCTGAAAGCACATGGAAAGTAGAATAAAAAGAAGGTGCTACTGGTTTTCGCAGTGATCTGTTTCTGGGCCCGGTTTGCAGTGATCTGTTTCTGGCCTGGTTTGCAGTGATCTGTTTCTGGTCCAGTTTGCAGTGATCTGTTTCTGGTCCAGTTTACAGTGCTCTGTTTCTGGTCCAGTCTGCAGTGATCTGTTTCTGGGCCGGTTTGCAGTGATCTGTTTCTGGGCCCGGTTTGCAGTGATCTGTTTCTGGGCCTGTTTGCAGTGATCTGTTTCTGGGGCTGTTTGTGATCTGTTTCAGGACCGGTTTGCAGTGATCTGTTTCTGGGCCCGTTTGCAGTGATCTGTTTCTGGGCCCGTTTGAAGTGATCTGTTTCTGGGCCGTATTGCAGTGATCTGTTTCTGGGCCTGTTTGCAGCGATCTGTTTCTGGGGCTGTTTGTGATCTGTTTCAGGTCCGGTTTGCAGTGATCTGTTTCTGGGCTGGTTTGCAGTGATCTGTTTCTGGGCCGGTTTGCAGTGATCTGTTTCTGGGCCTGTTTGCAGCGATCTGTTTCTGGGCCAGTTTGCAGTGATCTGTTTCTGGGCCTGTTTGCAGTGATCTGTTTCTGTGGCTGTTTGTGATCTGTTTCAGGTCCGGTTTGCAGTGATCTGTTTCTGGGCCCGTTTGCAGTGATCTGTTTCTGGGCCTGTTTGCAGTGATCTGTTTCTGTGGCTGTTTGTGATCTGTTTCAGGTCCGGTTTGCAGTGATCTGTTTCTGGGCCTGTTTGCAGCGATCTGTTTCTGGGCCAGTTTGCAGTGATCTGTTTCTGGGCCTGTTTGCAGTGATCTGTTTCTGTGGCTGTTTGTGATCTGTTTCAGGTTTGGTTTGCAGTGATCTGTTTCTGGGCCCGTTTGCAGTGATCTGTTTCTGGGCCCGTTTGCAGTGATCTGTTTCTGGGCCAGTTTGCAGTGATCTGTTTCTGGGCCAGTTTGCAGTGATCTGTTTCTGGGCCGGTTTGCAGTGATCTGTTTCTGGGCCAGTTGCAGGTCTGGTTTTCAGTGATCGCTTGCTGCACAGAAGTCACTGTGAAAATATTCCTGACATGCTAATGTTCTGTCCAAACCCCCCTCCCCCATGATCTCCTCTATAGCCTCCCTCAATCTACGTGCTGTAGTAATGTCTGTTCACCATGGCCAGTGCGGGTGCATAGCCTGCTATGGTTAAACTTGGTTCACACCTACAAGTTCTACCAAGTGCGGGCGTGTTTCCACGAGTCACGTGTAGGGCAGCCCATTCCTTTCAATGGGTTGCCCTACACCTGAGAAATGCGGAAAAGATGACCCTGACTTTTCCGAAAACGTGTCGCACCAAACCGCATGGTACCACAGCTAACAATTTATGACACCACCATGTGTTTGTCTGTCGGGACGAACCAAATTTACCAAATTTTTTAAAAACTATTGTGTGGCCCTTGGACCTTACTTTAGAATTTCTATATTTTCTAAGTTGAGTCTCTGTGTCCTCCTTGGGGAGATTTCCCTTGACTTCCTATCAGGACAGGAAGTGATGGGAAATTTCAAAAAAGCATGGAGGAATTTAAACTTCTCATCCTGGTGACAGAATGGGTGTCATAGGAACAGGAAGTGAGGGAAAATCTCCCCAGGAGGGTCACAGACAGGACCTGATCAGAATTTAACTCTTCTCCCCCCTCCCCAGAACTGAAAAAAATACAATAGAGCTGGATTTAAAATATAAGGCACATGTAATATGTGGGAGTGATTTCCTTCTCCTGGTCCTGGACATTCCCAGCATTCCTGGCAACTCCTTGCTCTCCGTCTCTCAGCTGGGCCCGTGGCTGGTGGTGGAAATTCCTGACCTGATCAGCAAAGGATTAATCAAACATAAGGATAATTCAGGATGAGAATTCAGCCAATCAAGACCCAGAGGCAAACAGTCAGCCAATCGCTTTCCTGGTACAAGATGCGGGTGCCACTAACCAGCCAATCACCTCCCTGATACAAGACGTGGGGGTAAACGAGCAGCCAATCACCTCTCTGATAGGAGGCCTGAGGACCACCAACCAGCCAATCGCGTCACCAACCCAGGAGGCCAGCAGCCAGCTCTGACTCTTCAAAATCTGTTATTTATTCATCATATTTGTACCCAAAACTGCTCCACCAATCATCTGCTATTCTGTGTAATAAACCTTCTGTTCCTCTCACCTGGTCTGTCTGCTGTGCTGTCATTACGTCTGAGTTTTGGGCAGATTGTGGTTCATCGATCTCACTCATGCAGGAGCAGGGCAGAGACATTTCTAGATGCTTGGCTGTGGGTGGGAAGTGTAGGGTTTGGAGGTGACACCAGAGATCTCATCAGATTACATAGACTGGCAAAAGCCAACTTAAGAAAAAATCTTTATGGACAGAGCAGGAAAAGGGTTGGAGTGAAAAAACAGCCACTGACAAAACGCCCGATGCTCCACTACCGAAAGGGTTCTGGAGCTTCTTTGGGGTACATACCATGCATGGGGTAGCCTATTTAATGGGATGGGCAGCCCCAGTGCGTTAATGCATGAAAAACACGCAGAAAACTCGAGCAGGAACGCATGTTCACACTTGGCTTAGGTGTGAATGGGACCTAAAAGAAATATCTTGCTTGTTGTATCTATAATTGAAGGAGCTCTCTCAAAACAGCTGCCTGTGAAAACACCAGCCTAATTTTAAAAGATATATGAACTAGTATCATTATACCAAATACAACTGAAAAAAAAAACAATGCTTAAATAAAATTAAAAAAAAGCATGAAAATATTCAAAAACTATAGACCGGTGTCTTGCCGAGAAAGTTCCCCCGGCGGATAAGGACCCCCCCTGTACTGCGCAGGTGCAGCGCTTGCGCAGTACGAACGACTAAGGAGCCACCGAAAATATCCGAACCTCAAAACCTTCAATCAGCTGTACATGGCGCCTGCGCCCTGGGTCCAGGTTCAAGCCCCAACATCCAAGTGGACCTAGAGGTAGAATAAAAAAGTACCGAGCGAAGCGAGGCCGTGCCCGAAGCGTGGCGAGCGAAGCTGATTTAGAACTATTCACAGAGGGGAACTTCGGCTATTTCCGCCGGCTCGTACTGCGCAAGCGCTGCGCCTGCGCAGTACAGGGGGGGTCCTTATCCGCCGAGGGGAACTTTCTCGGCAGAACACCGGCATAAATGCCAAAAATTAACAAGCACTAATTACTGGTTGCACCCTCTTTAATTACCAAGTCCTTCAGTGTCATTGTGAGCTAACCATACCAAATAATAATACATATCCCCAATTGTAATTCATAGAATCACATCTTCCTTCCTTTCTGGGTCATTTCCTGATTGGTAAAACAAAGATTTGGGGGGCACACCCTAAAAAATGCATAAAAGATGGTGCAACCATAAAACCATAAAGACAGAATAAAAGATTACAGCGCACACATACAAAAATGTCATTTAACTCCTGCAAGGCTATTTAAAAACACCTGAGCATATTCAGAAAATATGGGGATTTAGTTACACCATATGGCCATTTTGTCCTAAGCCCATTACTACGTCAAAGTACCCCAATATCAGGGGGTCCTACGCTATCCATAGAATGGAAGATCCTGCTTCTCTGAACCATGGGAGCATACACTCCTTTATTGGTGTCACGAAACAGGACTTAGGGAACGTGAATTATTCATTCATTCTATTGTTTTCATCCTGCTTTATTGCTTTGCCGAACAAAGCAATAGGCAACTTTTGGCAAGCATGTAACAAAAATTTGCATACAATTAGTGGAGCAGTTTGGTGATTCAGGAATGACAGTATATAAATAAGGATACAAAAACTCTATCAAGTTGATCACCAGAGATAGCATTGGATCTGACGTTGACGGGCCAAGTCACACAGGTACGTTCCCTCACCACAAACACAATCTTTAGGTACACCAATAGTGTAAGCTGAGGATAGGATAATTCGGTTGGTTGTAGGCTGGTCAGTAAGTTGAGCTGGGAATTTTCTCGGTTTTATATGACATGCATCGCCCTTCCATATGCTCCTTGCTGCAAAGGCCAGTTATAGGTTGGAGGAGTTGCCATTTGTTTGTACTGTTGGAATACCAGTGAAGGGGTGCACTAGACACCTTTGCTGCCATGGTGCTATATGCTGGATGTCCAGTGCGCCCCTGTACCTTTAAGGAGGGGTGGGCTCCGTCCAGGCTCAATTGCCTTCTGCCTATCCATTATAATGCATGTGCTTCTACTATGGAGGCTCTCAAAATTTAAAGAGTTAGAACTGCACATTATACTGGGGTGCCGTGAAGTTGCTCTGCAGCATGTATTTGCAAATGTGTGCAAACTAAACCCTTGTTTTTAACGCATATTGTTAGACAGGATAATTTGGTTGATTTCAGGCTGGTCGGTAAGTTGAGCTGGGAATTTTCTTTGGTTTTGTTTAAGGTGACGACCTTCCTGAGCAACCTATTCAATGTATCTTTAGTAGTGTATGTATAGCCAAAACATTTTGTTTTGGTTTTTGAAGGGTTATATTTTGTCCTGCAACGAAATTTCCCTTCACTTCCCGGTCTTGGAGGTGCAACAGGAAGTGAGATAAAATCTACCCGAAGTGAGGGAGAATCCATCTCAGAATTTTGTCTACATTGTAAGATCCTTCTCACCTCTTCCCTTCATGATTATTGAAAATCGAGATTTTCCCAACCCTTTCACGGTCTTGGTGACAATGATCTTTTCTGTCTTGGTGATAATGGTTTTCAGGGCTAATAGAGAGGACAAATCTCCCCAGTGAGAACACAGACAGCCGTAAAACCAAGAAGTAGTGGTAGAGGACATGGAATGTCCCAGCTTAGCAAAATGCAGATGGAGTCATTAGTTGAGCCCAGTCGGTCCATGTTCGGCATCTCATCACAAAGACGGCGGAGAGGACATTCACCTTGAGTTGAGAATCGAATTGTAATAGGTCAAAGAGGGCTCCCAATGAAAAATCCTTGGAGCCCAAAGACTTTTTTGTTCAACTGGTTACAACAAGCAGAGAAAAAGAAATCCGACACGTTTCAGGAGCCCCCTTCATAAGGGATGGGTGCAATGCCAGCGTCGTAAATGGACTCAAGAGTACTCCTGCAGACAGAGTACCGTAAATACTCGAGTATAAGCCATGTTTTTCAGCACATTTTTTTGTGCTGAAAGTGCCCCCCTCGGCTTATACTCGAGTCAAGCACTTTCCTGCAGCAGAGAATGACATTTCCCGAACCGACTTTGGTGCCCCGTATCTCGGGGCCACTTGGTGCTAGGAACCCCAAATTTGGTGTGCAAACCCAGTGGAACTAGCACTACAACACATCCATATAGTTGGGGTTCCTAGCACCAAGTGGCCCCGAGATACAGGGCCCCAAAGTCGGTTCGGAAAATGTCATTCTCAGCTGCAGAAAAGTGCTTGACATTTTTCGAACCGACTTTGGGGCCCCCGTATCTCAAGGCTACCTGGTTCTAGGAACCCCAGCTTTGGATATGTTGTAGTGCTAGTTCAACTGGGTTTGAACACCAAATTTGGGGTTCCTAGCACCAAATGGCCCCGAGTCGGTCAACTGTGTCCATCTGCAGCAATGTCATTTCGGGACCCTTTGGGTCCAAAGACCCCAAATTTTGACTGCAGCTAGGGGGCATCTACCCTTAACTACTGAGTTTGAAGTTCAGGGGACCTATGGCTGCAAATGGGCACAGTGAGGCTGCAAATGGGCATTGTTTAGCCTCTTTTACACCTACAGTAGCTGCACATTTCTCACCCTAGGCTTATACTCGAGTCAATACATTTTCCCAGTTTTTTTGTGGTAAAATTAGGCCTCGGCTTATACTCGAGTATATACGGTATATGTTGAACAACAGACAGTGCTGGTGTTCATGCTAGAAGTGGGAAGGAGTGCCTTTGAGTCCATTTAACATTGTACCATTTCCCCCAGACTTGATAAAGGGGGATTTTGTGGTCCTGGAACATGTTGGCTGTCTTTTTCCCTAATTATTGAAATCAGTTGATCAATAAAGACTTTGGACTCCTAAGGATTTTTCGCTTGGCGCTCTCCTCTTTGACCTATTACTCTAGCTAAAAAATAAAAAAATAACACAGGCAGGGGTTTTAACGCCTCCACACGCCATCCAAAACTAAAGAAAAGTTTTGCTTTTACATACTTTTTAATGAAACAGTCTCTCGAATTACACAGTAGTCAGAAGAGCAAGCAGAGAACTAATTATATAAAGTTTATAATGCATTGTTCACTCCCAGTATTGGTCAATGAGTTGACTTTTATTGCTTCTCTTTAATTCTAGCATCTAATACGAAATGGGGATTTACCAAGTTGCACTGCCTTTGATGGCTCTAGGTAGGTGGGATTTACTTTTCCAATGAATGGTTTACATTTTTAAAGTTGAAATCTAGGCAAACAATGAATGCAGTTCTGTAATCATACATTTTTAATGTAAACAAGGTGTACTTGTTTTTTTTTTTTTTGTTTTTTTTTTATGTTATATGGCTTACAATGGCACTTACAATGTTTAAGTATCTGAATATCTGTCATCATCCTCTTTCAGTCCCTGTACAGCAGAGCTCAGACAGGGACATGGAGTGGCAGCACAAGGAGCCAATCAGTCGTGCTTCACTGCTAACAACAGACATGCTGATAAGAGGAGAGAGCAGAGTGACAGAGAGCTGAGCTCATCAATCTGTTGCTTCCCACTGTCTGGATCTGTAAAATTTAAATCCAATCTAAACAGCAAAGTACACCTCCCAACATTTTAAGATGGGAATGAGGGACACCTACTAGCAAATGTATGCCACGCCCCCTGCCACTCCCCCTTAAAGGAGAATTAACCCAAAAAAAAGGGTTAATTAAGCCCACAAGGGCTTTTTTTACCACTACTATTCCTTTATATTGGCTTTTAAAATGTACAAATGCAGCAAATTAGAAATCAGATGAAAGGTTTAGCGCTGGGAAACATTTTATGAAAGATAAAAAGAGCATTTTATATACAACTACATAGATCAGACCAAAATGAGGGACAAATGAGGAGGAATGTGGGACAGAGGGACATTGCTCCAAATCAGGGACAGTCCCACAAAATCAGGGACAGTCCCTCCAAATCAGGGACAGTTGGGAGGTATGAGCAAAGTAACAGCTGTAAACATTTCATGCAACATTCCTTTCTTGAGGTTAACCCTTCCTATTCACCACAGTCAGAGTTTTTTTTTTACAGCTCTGACAAATGAAACTTCATCATATATCAGATGAATGATAACATATATACAGGGGATGCCAAATATCACAAACAGATCAGGCTTCCCTGCTTGTTTTGTGCTTCTCTGAGCTGCTGTCAATCACCCTTGCACATTGACATGACAACACAGACAGGGGGAGATTTACTAAAACTGGAGAGTGCAAAACCTGGGGAAGCTGTGCATGGGAGCCAATCAGCCAGTGGCGGCCCATCCATACATGGTGAAGGGGCACTGCCCCCCCTAATCCATGCGCCCGGCCTCTAATCTACATGCAGAGCGCCAGACACATTCCAGTGTTTTGTTGCTTTTTTTTTTTTTAGAAGCACATGATTAGAGCCCAAGGCTTTAATTCGCTGAAAAAAAAGGTGGGCTCTGCGCCCCGAGCCCACCCAGTTGTGTAACATTAGCAAATTAATATTTGCTATTGTCTTCCTGATTCTTCTCCTGGCCAATCAGGAAGCGGGTCCTGAGAGCCGTCACCTGATTGCATGAGAGGAGAAGCGAGAAGGAGGAGATGCAGGGGAAGCTGCCGAAGCAGAGGAGGAGGAGACGTAATGTGAAGCCGCCGCCCAAAGGAAGCGCTGCCCACGACCTAGATGGTGACTGACCGACCTAAGGGGGGGGGGGGTGTCTGTGACCCACCCAAACAACCAGGGGCAGCAAACAATCCACTCGTCGATACCCCTCCCCACCAAAAAAAATAAAATATACCACCGGCCGCCACTTCAATCAGCTTCCAGGTTTTATTGTCAAAGCTTAATTGAACAAGCTGAAGTTATAAGCTGATTGGCTACCTTGCACAGCTACACCAGATTTTGCACTCTTTAGTTTTAGTTAATCCCCCACCCCCAGTGGGACATGCTTGTATTGACAATGAAAAATAATTCATATATGCTTTACTGATAATAAAATGACAATACAAGTGCTTATATGCTAATGTTAGGTTATTTACGAAACTTTCTAATAATTACTTTGCAGAAGTATTTTAATAGAACAAAATTGTTTTTGTTCACCATCCTTAGAATGTGTTATTGTACACTTTGTGGAGTCAGTCTCTATGTATTTCATAGGATGGATCAAGCTGATAAGGTGTTCCAAAATACCAGAAATTAATGTCTCTTGTAATTGATCCTGTGCGGCTTCTGCAAATTCTGCTTATTCTGCATGTTAGTTTGTAAGAATGTTATAGAGGTCCTACGTGACAACTGTCCAGGACTGGAGCTTTAAAGTCTACGATTCGATCAAGAAATCAAATCCTAGCATCACACTTAGGGGTAGATTTACTAAAGACAAAAAGACGGGCACTTTGGAAGCGCAGTTGCTCCAAAGCTTAGTAAATGAGGTAAAGCTTTACTTTACAAAGAATACCCAATCACATGCAAGGAAAAAAAAAAAACAGCATTTTTCCTTGCACATGATTGGGCAATGGATGTCAGTAGGGCTCCCCTTATTTACTAAGTTCTGGAGCAACTGCACTTCCAAAGTGCACAGACTAATTTGCCTTTAGTAAATCAGTATGGCAGGATCTCTGTGCGCTAATTTCTCTATTTCCTAATCTTTACTTTTACATTGTCATTTTTCTTTGTTAAATAAATGTTCAAAACCTTCACTGTGGGCAGAGAGGTTCTTGGTGTCCTTATAGGAATGCCTATGGAGGAAAAAAATAAAAGATGGGAGGTTAGGATACAGAATACGCACTCATACTGTATATTACCCTGTTTCCCCGAAAATAAGACCTAGCGTGATTGTCAGTGATGGCTGCAATATAAGCCCTACCCCCCAAATAAGCCCTACCCTGAAAATAAGACCTAAAAGGACTTTAACTAGGGCTTATTTGGGGGGTAGGGCTTATATTGCAGCCATCACCGACAATCACGCTAGGTCTTATTTTTGGGGAAACAGGGTATTAAGTGCAACATATGAATAAAAGTCCTCATTTCCAAATTCTTTACAGCTCTCACTATGGTTTTTGTGGACAAAACTGCAGCTAAAAGTGTAAAACCAGGTAAGAATATATATTTTTTTCTTTTTTTGGATGGGGGGGGGGGGTTCATAAATGTGAATTGCGACCAGTAGAATATTACCTGTAATTCTTTAACTCGTGCTAGACAATATAGTATGCATAGAGAAAAAACTACTGAGCTACTTTAAAATGTTAACATTGTGTTTTGTATGTGTTGTTTATTTTTTATAGAATAAAATAGAATAAATTTTTTTTTTTTTTTTACATTTTTGGTCAGCTAAATATGAAAATGTTCTAATTTACGGACTCTAGCAAGCAGGAAATTATGTTTACCAATTATGTTTACCATACAAATCCTAACTACCACTTCAGAAGTTAAGATATTTTAGACTTTATCTATGTAGAGAGCTGAATGAGTTAGATGAGCGACTAAAGCCCCATCTCTTTACACAGTAAAAAAAAATTAATTAGTGTTAAAGCAAACCTCTATCTGCTTTGCTGAAAAAAAAAGCCTGTTGATACAGAGCTTTCTGGCTTAAATGACAATGTATTCAAATAGGCAAATGAGTTGAGTTGGGCCCCATTCACACCTGAGTTTAGCGGTTTCAGGCAGAAAGTTGTGCCATTTTTGTCACGGTTTTGCCGCAATTTTGCCGCGTTTTTGACGCAAATTTTGCACAGGTCAAAAGGTCACCAATGTAAAAAGCAGAAATTTTGTACAGGTCAAAGGTCACCAATGTAAAAAGCAGAAAAATGCCCAAATCTGCCTAAAAAATAAGTTCCAGAACTTGTTTGAGCTTCAGGCATTTTCGGGCTTTTGGCTTCAGGTGTTTTGGAGTGAAGGTGTGAACCATCTCCATAGAGAACAATTGATTTTTTCCCCTCCAGCGTTTTGTAGCTTCAGGCTTCAAGCTACAAAACGCTCAGGTGTGAATGGGGCCTCAGAGCGATGACTTCTCCCCCCCTCCCTGCCTGATAGGATGGCTATGTTTGTGTTGTCAATTAAACAGAGACAGTCTGAAAGCAAACAGCTACTGCTTTGCCCTCCCCTTAGAAAACCTGTGTATTAAATGCTAATTTGCAATTTTTTTATTTTTTTTTTAGTTTTGGATAGAATAGGGAATAGGGTTAGAAACCCTGGCAATTTTTTATTCCATTTTGAGTACCTGCCAGGTAGATGCACCCTCTCTATTTGTTCAGATACAGAAGGAGAGAGGAATTCCTAAATTTTACAGTTGTCTCCAGAACAAGAATAGATGGGAAAAATTCCAAATGGTCTAATCACTTTGTATAGAATTCCACTCACCTCTTGTCACATGTGAGGGGGTGCTAATAAGTATTGAGCCTTACCCAGAAAAAAATGAGCTAGGAAGCCCTAAATTGTAGGGTGTACTGGCCAACTTGTCTATATTCATTGGTGCAAAAAATCAACTACCTATGATTTTAACTTATCTTTCTTTTTTCAGGTCCAAAGTGAACATGGCAGCACCTCTAGAAAAATTCAATGTGGAAGAGCATAGGCCTGTAATCAAGTTCCTGTTTCTCCAAGGGAAAGGTGTGAAGCAGATCCATAGTGAAACGTCACAAACCTTTGGGTGACAGTGATCCCAAAACTTTTGACTTTTGCCGGCACAGAGATTTCAATAATTAAAACTGGACGTTTTCGGTGCTGTAAGTGAGAAACCCAGCAGAAGGCCTGTTTCTGTCTCTGAGCCTGCAAAAGTCAAATGTTTTGGGATCCACTTTGCTGCAAGCTTTCTCATATCCATGTGGATAATGGCACCAACTCTCTCATGTGATTTTTTCCACATATGTAGCAATACTTTTAGTGACGTGGATGGCTTTCACATTTGCAGGCACAGAGACAGAAACGAGCCTTCCACTGGGTTTCTCACTTTCAACACCGAAATGGCCGGTTTTAAAACCCAACGTTTAACGGCTGCATATGAAGGGCCACTGTCACCCAAAGTTTGTGACATTTCATCATGGATCTGCTTCACTTCTTTCCCTTGGAGAAACAGGAACTTGAATTTTTCTGGAGGTGCTGCCATGTTCACTTTGGACAGTGGTGGCTGGTGTTTTTTTTTTTTTTTGAGGGAGGGGGCGTCAAACAGCCCAGCCCCCCCCCCAGGCTGCCGGTGGAGCAGCACTACCCCCCTGCCCCCGGCACTAATACCCTCCCCCACCACCACCCGCTGTCCTTACCTTGAATGCGGGCGGTAAGAGCATGGTGGGCTTCGGGAAAGCTGCTACAATGTCCTCTCCTGGAGCAGTGTCTTCTCTCTCCTCCTCCTGGCGCTAGGCATCCAATAAGATCGCCAGATGTTTCGGCCAATCGGGAAACAGGTTTCATACCTGCTTCCCGATTGGCCGGGAGGTGGATCAGTGTTGCAACAGCAAATTTTCATTCGCTGTTGCAACACACCTAGGTGGGTTCCAGATGCAATGCTCTGCGTCCCCAGTTTACCCTATTTTGAAGCCTATGGCTCTAATCAGTTCTTCAAAAAGAAAAAACCCCGAAAGGGACCAGACACATGAATAGGGGTCGGCCACAGCGGCAGTGGATAGATTCATGCTATGCATGAATATATCCATTATGCATTTAGGGGGTGGGGAGGATGGGGGGGCGGCGCCCGGACACCCCTAATGGACGGACCGCCCCTGACTTTGGACCTGGGAAAGAAAGATAAGTTAAAATCATAGGTAGCTTCCTAGCTCAATTTTTTCTGGGCAAGGCTCAATACTTATCAGCACCCCCTTGTATCTGAGACAGGAAGTGAAGAAAAATTTCCCCAATGGACAAAAGAAAACAAAATCTGGAAGGGGTTTCAAACCTTCTGTACTCTGCCAAAAAAAAAATATATATCTTGTCTAATTGCTTTAATGATTTTTTCTTCACCATGTATAGTTGACTGTCCACCTAACCAAGTATCGGGCTGTTACCCATGTGGCATGCCACACTGCTCCGACATTGCAAAGCCACCCAAAAATAGATGTATGGCTTGTCAGTTAGATGAAAAACAAGGGGGAAGGAAACAGAAAGAATTCTTCAGTGAGGAACCAGCAAGTTTAGCAAAAGTATAAATATTTATTATAGAAAAAGTAATACCACATATACACCAGATAGTGTCAACAAAAAGATGACTGTGAATAGACCAATAACCACCACTAACAATAAAATAGACAACGTTGTCTAAAAACAGAAAACAACATGCAGATGGCCACCACTACACATACAATCACATCTAGTTGGCTAGCTGGACTTGCATCGTCTCATATATAGTGTCTCTAAATAGAGGTTGGAGGCCAGGAGGTGACGGTATGTAGCCGTGGGTAGGGGGATTCCGCTGTGCACACTGCCGATGGCAGACTTGAATATGACTCTACAGACAACAGAGGCTGATAATGGCACTTGCAGGTGGATGCTCAGCCACAGCTGATAACATGCATGAGCAGCTGTGTGGGTGCTGGGTGCTGGGCAGAGGTGCAGGAGGGAGTGTGTGCCTGTGTAACTATTGGTGTATAAAAACAGCGTCTGAGCTGGATATAATAAAACGATCTCACCAGACCATAGACATCCAGATACACCAGGCACGTTGAACACTCTAAGCCTCCTCAATGTGTGTGAAGCAGCTGGATCGTCCTCTGATCAAGTCAAAATAGCTGGAAAGTCCGTATGGATAGATGCCCACCAGGGTAGTGGAAATGAGGGGATGTGGTAGCGTACCGCCTGGATGCGGTGTGAGCCACGATAACTTCCGGGTTCCGTGCTATAGGGCTTTCAGCGGGCTTCAGCGGGCTTTCGGCAGGGCTTGAGCGGCTTCAGCGGAGTAGCGAATCAGATCCCAAGGGCTAGTGGGTGGGTCTGCATGGGTGCTACGTCGAACGTGATGGCGTCATGCTGACGCGTTTCATCCGTCAAGGATTTCTTCAGAGCATGCGCAATGGTTGCAGAGAGCGGCTTATATAGCAATTCCAATTGAAGACGTTGGTACGTCAACTAGCCGTTGTCTAGGCAACAGTGCAACAGATAGACGGCCATTCAAATCAAAAGACAACAATAGATAATAATAGATTGGGCCCGTCCATGGGTGCAGTGCCCCCATCAGGGAAGTTAAAGAGGACTGGGAAGGTGAAGAGAGGGGGGGGGGAAATAAGGGATGGGGAAGGAGTTTTGGTGATGGGGGGGGGGTTGGTTTATGGGAAAAGGGGGAGGGGGAAAGGAGGGAAAGAAAGGTCACAGTTTGGTTAACTAAATATCGGAATGGGCAGGGCAAATGCAGGAAGATATAAGGACTCTCCCCCGGCACCTATGGTGTGAGGAATACTGATAAATTACACTCGTTGTTTAACCCATGTGGGGACATACTGTCAAGGGTGTATATCCACATTTTTTCTTTCTGGCAGAGAATCCTGTCGAAGTCACCCCTTCTAAGGGGGAGATTTAGCTTGTAGATACCCATGACAGTAAGTCCCGTAGGGTCCCCACCGTGATGATTAAGGAAGTGTAGGGGAATAGGGCGTTCGTCATCCTTACTGAGGATGCTCTGTACGTGTTCACTGATTCTGATCCTGAGTTTCCTTTTAGTTTTCCCCACATACTTTTTGCCACATGGGCATGTAAGCATGTAGACCACTCGTGTGGTATTACAGTTGATAAAGTTGTACATTTTAAACTGTTTCTCACCATCAGAACCAGTGAACACGTCCGTGCGCTCCACATACTTGCATATACTGCATCTGCCACATTTAAACATGCCCTTTAAAGATGGAAGTTGTGTGAGCCAGTTTTTACTATGTGACCTATGGTATTCGGAATGAATCAGGTGGTCCCTGAGATTCCGAGAACGTCGGGCGGTGAGGAGAGGGCGTTCCCCTACTATTTCACCAAGTACAGGAGAGCCTGAGAGAATATGCCAGTGATTACCAAGAATGGTCCTGATTTGTTTCCATTGGGAACCATATTTGGTGATAATCCTGGGGGGCCCAAAACTATCTTTAGAGGCCTCGGGCTTTTTTCTAACGAGAAGTTGCTGTCGATCAGTCTGAACAGCTCTTTTCTTGGCTGCTCTGATGGACCCATGAGAGTAGCCCCTATCTCGGAATCTGCCATATAAGTCTCTGGCCTCTGTGTCGAAATCCTGTTGTGTGGAACAGTTTCTGCGAACACGGAGAAACTGACCCACAGGTATGCCTCTAATCAGCGATCTGGGATGGTCACTTGTTGCCTGGAGGAGCGTATTCGCTGCCGTAGGTTTTCTGTATGTTTTGGTACTGATCCTCCCATTGTTGGCAGTAAGGGTAAGATCCAAGAAAGGGAGGGTATGCTGGTGGGCTGTATAAGTGAGCCTAATGTTCCGGACATTGGTGTTAAGTTCATCAATGAACGACACCAGTTCCTGTTCTGTACCCCCCCAAATCATGAGTACATCATCGATGTACCTCAGCCAGAGGTGACTGTGGCCGAGGTACATCGATGAATGGTAGACACACTCCTCCTCCCACATGCCGAGGTGGAGGCATGCATAGGAGGGAGCCCATGGTGCCCCCATTGAGGTACCTCTAATTTGTCGATAGTAAGTCCCCATGAACTGGAAGCAACTATGCTCCAATAGAAATTTGAGTATGTCACAGATGAACTCATTTTGATGTCCTAAATCTGGGAATTTCTTTTCAAGAAAGAATTGAATTGCCTTCAGTCCCCAAGTATGGGGAATTGATGTGTATAAGGATTCGACATCAACACCAACCAAAAAGGATCCCTCCGGTAGGACCACGTTTTCTAGATGGGATAGTACATGCCCAGTGTCTTGCACATACGAGGGCAGGTCAATTACCAATTCTTTGATTAATGCATCAATGAATTTACCCGTTTTTTCAAGGGGGCCATTCACTGCAGATACTATGGGCCTACCGGGGGGATTGGTTAGGGACTTATGGAGCTTCGGTATAATGTAGAAAGTGGGTATGTTAAACTGAGACACTTTGAGGAAATTGAACTCCTTTTTGTTGATTAATTTTTCCTCCAATGCTAGACTGAGCTGATAATTCAGTTCATTGATGATGTCAGGAAAGGGATTTATATCAAGTTTATGGTAGGTAAGTTGGTCACTCAAGAGTCTAAGTACTTCATTTTCATATTGATCCTCTGTGAGGAGGACCAAATTACCCCCCTTGTCACTGCCCTTAATTACAATACCAGGGATCTCCTCTAGTTCTTTTAGGGCCTTTCTCTCATCTCTGGTAAGGTTATCTATGCCCTTATATGTCCAGTTGACTTTAGATAGGTCTCTTTTAACTTGTGCCAGGAAGAATTCGATGGCCTTATGTTTGGACAACGGGGGCATTTTGTCTGATTTGATGGGTAGGTTAGCCGGACGGATCAGGACAGCCTGCGCGGATGGTATCTCAGAGTCAGAGTCAGAGTCCTCATTTTCTAATAAAAGTGAAACAAGTGCGTCCAGAGCCTCCCTTTCCTCTTTATTCTGAGTGTCCTGATTGGTTTCGGTGTGTTTAGATAGATGCCAGTATCTAAAGAGGACTTTTCTTAGGTAGAGGGAGATGTCCTTATATACTTCAAACTCATTCATCCCTGATTTAGGGGAGAAAGAGAGGCCCCTACTGAGCAGGGAAAGATGGTGTTGGTTTAGGGGGAAATTGGTGAGGTTAACTACCTTCATATCTGTGGAAGAATTCACTGATAATTTCTGTGTACTCATGTCCTGTATGTTTTCTTCCTCACCTGTCTTTGGCTTTTGCGGATTTCCCTTTGTCTTCCCTGATGACCTGGGGGTGAGTCTGGGGGTATTTTCCCTTTTCCCGTTGCTTTGTTCTTCCCTGTAGTAGTTGGGGGGTTGTCTATTGGTGACTGGTCCCTCTCTAAAAAAGTCACAGAGAGGTCTCTGCGTTCACTGTCACTGTCCGTCGAGGAATATTGTTGACGGGTAGCCTTGGTGTTGGCTGAGCTGTTACTCCTCCCTCTATTTTTTCGTGAACGGCTCCTTCCTTTATGGATTGTGGGATCAAACAGATCACCACTTTCAAGATCAAGTAAATTTTGTTTAAATTTTTCTTGTTTGTGGATTTTTAGATTTCTCTGGGTTTTCTCTACTTCTTTTTTGAGGAGCTCATTATGTTTTTCAAATGAGGGATCTGTTTTGAAGGGTTCAAGTAAGCTGACACTATTGTCTATCTCAGTCTGAATTTCAGCAAGTTGAGCCTGTTCCTCATCAACAATCAACTGCATAATTTCCAGACCTCGCCTCATACAGCTGGCCTTCCATGCCTGTATGAAGCGTGGTGTGTGAAGATGTCCGGCTGGGGTCACCCGTTCTCTTAAGCCTCTGGGGACAATGCCGTTTTCAATATGGGATTTTAATGAAGAAATGTTCCACTTCCTATTCAGGAATTTAATTGTCAGTTTTTTATGGTTCCTGAAAAGGGTCTGGAGAGACTCCTCACAGGAGTTTGGAGCCGATTGTTGAGAGGAAAAGGCAGACTGGATTTCTCGATCAATATCCTCATTCAGAAGATAGGCCATAGTACGGAGAGGAGAAATTTAGATAACCAAGTGTGAGGAGGGGGACGGGGAGGGGAAAAAAAAAGAAAAAAGGGGGGGGGGCAAGAAGGGAGGGGAGGAGGAGGAGGGGGCGGGGGAAGGGAAGAAAAGAGGGGGGGGGAAATGAAGGGGGGGGGAAAGAGGGGAGGTAGGTGGAGTGCACCCAAGGACGGGCCCACTTATAAAAAGTGAGTGGTCAGGGTACAATCTGGTGTGCGTGGTAGCAAAGTGAGTTTCATAAAGGAAGGGAAGTCTGATCCCACAGGGCAAATATGAATGAACAAGAGAAAATTTATGAATCAGACACTTTGCTTAAATATCATATAGCTATAGACAGATAGGGATAATACCCATAGGAGATCTGCCTAATGACACTAATACTTGCTAACAACCAACTGGAAGGTCACAGGTGGGTGTGTTCCTCTGAATTGTGATACATATCAAAAACAAGGGGGAAGGAAACAGAAAGAATTCTTCAGTGAGGAACCAGCAAGTTTAGCAAAAGTATAAATATTTATTATAGAAAAAGTAATACCACATATACACCAGATAGTGTCAACAAAAAGATGACTGTGAATAGACCAATAACCACCACTAACAATAAAATAGACAACGTTGTCTAAAAACAGAAAACAACATGCAGATGGCCACTAGGGATGAGCCGAACACCCCCCTGTTCGGTTCGCACCAGAACATGCGAACAGGAAAAAAATTCGTTCGAACACGCGAACACCGTTAAAGTCTATGGGACACGAACATGAATAATCAAAAGTGCTAATTTTAAAGGCTAATATGCAAGTTATTGTCAATAAAAGTGTTTGGGGACCTGGGTCCTGCCCCAGGGGACATGGATCAATGCAAAAAAAAGTTTTAAAAACGGCCGTTTTTTCAGGAGCAGTGATTTTAATAATGCTTAAAGTCAAACAATAAAAGTGTAATATCCCTTTAAATTTCGTACCTGGGGGGTGTCTATAGTATGCCTGTAAAGGGGCGCATGTTTCCCGTGTTTAGAACAGTCTGACAGCAAAATGACATTTTGAAGGAAAAAACTCATTTAAAACTACCGCGGCTATTGCATTGCCGACAATACACATAGAAGTTCATTGATAAAAACGGCATGGGAATTCCCCACAGGGCAACCCCGAACCAAAATTAAAAAAAAAAAATGATGTGGGAGTCCCCCTAAATTCCATACAAGGCCCTTCAGGTCTGGTATGGATATTAAGGGGAACCCCAGCCAAAATTTTAAAAAAAAATTGACGTGGGGTTCCCCCTAAATTCCATACCAGACCCTTCAGGTCTGGTATGGATTTTAAGGGGAACCCCGCGCCCAAAAAAAAAAAAAAAAACGGCGTGGGGTCCCCCTAAAAATCCATACCAGACCCTTATCCGAGCACGCAACCTGGCAGGCCGCAGGAAAAGAGGGGGGGACGAGAGTGCGGCCCCCCCCCCTCCTGAACCATACCAGGCCACATGCCCTCAACATTGGGAGGGTGCTTTGGGGTAGCCCCCCAAAGCACCTTGTCCCCATGTTGATGAAGACAAGGGCCTCATCCCCACAACCGTGGCCGGTGGTTGTGGGGGTCTGCGGGCGGGGGGCTTATCGGAATCTGGAAGCCCCCTTTAACAAGGGGACCCCCAGATCCCGGCCCCCCCCCCCTGTGTGAAATGGTAAGGGGGTACTTACCCCTACCATTTCACTAAAAAACTGTCAAAAATGTTAAAAATGACAAGAGACAGTTTTTGACAATTCCTTTATTTAAATGCTTCTTCTTTCTTCCTTCATCTTCTTCTTCTTCTGGTTCTTCTGGCTCTTCTGGTTCTTCCTCCGGCGTTCTCGTCCAGCATCTCCTCCGCGGCGTCTTCTATCTTCTTCTCCTCGGGCCGCTCCGCACCCATGGCATGAGGGGGGAGGCTCCCGCTCTTCTCTTCATCTTCTTCTTCATCTTCATCTTCTTCTTCATCTTCTTCTTCTTCTTCTTCTTCTTCTCTTCTTCATCTCTTCTTCCTTCTTCATTTCTTCTGCGGGCCGCTCCGCATCCATGCATGGAGGGAGGCTCCCGCTGTGTGACGGCGTCTCTTCGTCTGACGGTTCTTAAATAACGGGGGGCGGGGCCATCCGGTGACCCCGCCCCCCTCTGACGCACGGTGAATTGACGGGACTTCCCTGTGACGTCACGGGGAATGCCACAGGGAAGTCCCGTCATGTCCCGTGCGTCAGAGGGGGGCGGGGTCACCGGGTGGCCCCGCCCCCCGTTATTTAAGAACCGTCAGACGAAGAGACGCCGTCACACAGCGGGAGCCTCCCTCCATGCATGGATGCGGAGCGGCCCGCAGAAGAAATGAAGAAGGGAGAAGAGATGAAGAAGAGAAGAAGAAGAAGAAGAAGAAGAAGATGAAGAAGAAGATGAAGATGAAGAAGAAGATGAAGAGAAGAGCGGGAGCCTCCCCCCTCATGCCATGGGTGCGGAGCGGCCCGAGGAGAAGAAGATAGAAGACGCCGCGGAGGAGATGCTGGACGAGAACGCCGGAGGAAGAACCAGAAGAGCCAGAAGAACCAGAAGAAGAAGAAGATGAAGGAAGAAAGAAGAAGCATTTAAATAAAGGAATTGTCAAAAACTGTCTCTTGTCATTTTTAACATTTTTGACAGTTTTTTAGTGAAATGGTAGGGGTAAGTACCCCCTTACCATTTCACACAGGGGGGGGCCGGGATCTGGGGGTCCCCTTGTTAAAGGGGGCTTCCAGATTCCGATAAGCCCCCCGCCCGCAGACCCCCACAACCACCGGCCACGGTTGTGGGGATGAGGCCCTTGTCTTCATCAACATGGGGACAAGGTGTTTTGGGGGGCTACCCCAAAGCACCCTCCCAATGTTGAGGGCATGTGGCCTGGTACGGTTCAGGAGGGGGGGGGGGGCCGCACTCTCGTCCCCCCCTCTTTTCCTGCGGCCTGCCAGGTTGCGTGCTCGGATAAGGGTCTGGTATGGATTTTTAGGGGGACCCCACGCCGTTTTTTTTTTTTTTTTTGGCGCGGGGTTCCCCTTAAAATCCATACCAGACCTGAAGGGTCTGGTATGGAATTTAGGGGGAACCCCACGTCAATTTTTTTTTAAAATTTTGGCTGGGGTTCCCCTTAATATCCATACCAGACCTGAAGGGCCTTGTATGGAATTTAGGGGGACCCCCACATCATTTTTTTTTTATTATTTTGGTTCGGGGTTCCCCTGTGGGGAATTCCCATGCCGTTTTTATCAATGAACTTCTATGTGTATTGTCGGCAATGCAATAGCCGCGGGTAGTTTTAAATGAGTTTTTTCCTTCCAAATGTCATTTTGCTGTCAGACTGTTCTAAACACAGGAAACATGCGCCCCTTTACAGGCATACTATAGACACCCCCCAGGTACGAAATTTAAAGGGATATTACACTTTTATTGTTTGACTTTAAGCATTAATAAAATCACTGCTCCTGAAAAAACGTCCGTTTTTAAAACTTTTTTTTGCATTGATCCATGTCCCCTGGGGCAGGACCCGGGTCCCCAAACACTTTTTATGACAATAACTTGCATATAAGCCTTTAAAATTAGCACTTTTGATTTCTCCCATAGACTTTTAAAGGGTGTTCCGCGGCATTCGAATTTGCCGCGAACACCCCAAATTGTTCGCTGTTCGGCGAACTTGCGAACAGCCAATGTTCGAGTAGAACATGAGTTCGACTCGAACTCGAAGCTCATCCCTAATGGCCACCACTACACATACAATCACATCTAGTTGGCTAGCTGGACTTGCATCGTCTCATATATAGTGTCTCTAAATAGAGGTTGGAGGCCAGGAGGTGACGGTATGTAGCCGTGGGTAGGGGGATTCCGCTGTGCACACTGCCGATGGCAGACTTGAATATGACTCTACAGACAACAGAGGCTGATAATGGCACTTGCAGGTGGATGCTCAGCCACAGCTGATAACATGCATGAGCAGCTGTGTGGGTGCTGGGTGCTGGGCAGAGGTGCAGGAGGGAGTGTGTGCCTGTGTAACTATTGGTGTATAAAAACAGCATCTGAGCTGGATATAATAAAACGATCTCACCAGACCATAGACATCCAGATACACCAGGCACGTTGAACACTCTAAGCCTCCTCAATGTGTGTGAAGCAGCTGGATCGTCCTCTGATCAAGTCAAAATAGCTGGAAAGTCCGTATGGATAGATGCCCACCAGGGTAGTGGAAATGAGGGGATGTGGTAGCGTACCGCCTGGATGCGGTGTGAGCCACGATAACTTCCGGGTTCCGTGCTATAGGGCTTGTCAGTTAGATGGCTGCATCTGCAAGACAGGCTATTACTTTCAGGATGGCCAATGTGTCCCAAAATCTCAATGTAGAATTTAGTGTCCAGAAAACACGGTCTTCCAAGCCTGCTCCAAGAAGCCCATCGCCTGTGGCCAAGTGTATTCAAATGAAGGATGTTAATACCTCTGACCAATAGATGTCACTGTTTGCAGTTGTTATATAATACTTTCTATGCTCTGTCATGTTAATTCCATTTCCTGTTCCTGTTATTATTAACTCAGAAGGCTGCATGTGTTTTATGGATGCCTGAATTTGTTAATAAAAAGCACATTAAAACTACTTTGCCTCCGAGACTAAATGATACAACAATAGGATGTTAAGGCGGATCTTCAACAATATGTTGAATTGTTTGGTACAAAATGTACAGAATATTATGAATTCTTTCGTAAAAAAAATAAATAATACAATTTAGTCTGTTGTGTACTTTTTAACAACATGGTACAGTGATTATGTAATTTGCATTCTTGCCTTGCAGTGCTGGGATCTTAGGCTCAGTCCTTGCAATGAATGCAAGTTGAAAGATATTTTATAAGCAAAAGATTGCCGCTCCAATCTCTCAAATCCGTATCAAGACACCTTCCCTAATGGAACTCATAGGTGCTGGCTCTGCACAAGCTTGAGGAAAGAGAAAAATATCCTGAACGGCCGCACACCATAGAAGGCATCTTTATTGATATAAAGAAATAAAATCCAAATGCAGTCACCTCATTAACAGGGAGGAACAGGAAAGATAGCTAACATGTTTCACGCCCCATCATGGCGCTTATTCATAGCTCATGTTAGCTATCTTTCCTGTTCCTCCCTGTACAAGAGGTGACTGCATTTGGATTTTATTTCTTTATATCAATAAAGATGCCTTCTATGGTGTGCGGCCGTCCAGGATATTTTTCTCTTTCCTGAAAGATATTTTAATGGTCTTAACAAGTTTGCTTTGTATTTGACTTTTCTATAATAACATTGCAAACACTTACACTCACAGACCACTTTATTAGGTCCCCCTTGCTAGTACCGGGCTGGACTCCCTTTTGCCTTCATTCTTCATGGCATAGATACAACGAGGTGTTGGAAACGTTCCTCAGGGATTTTGGTCCATAGCGACATGATAGCATCACACAGTTGCTGCAGTTGCTGCACCACATACTGAAGGTTCTCTATTGGATAAGATCTGGTGAGTGTGGAGGCCATTGGAGTACAGGGACCTCATTGTCCAGTGGAGAGATGATTTGGAGCTTTGTGACATGGTGCATTATCCTGCTGGAAGGAGCCATCAGAAGATGCGGACACTGTAGTCATAAAGGGATGGACATGGTCAGCAACAATACTCAGGTAGGCCGTGGCAATTAAACCATGCTCAATTGGTACTAAGGGGCCCAAAGTGTGGCAAGAATATATCCCCCCCACACAATTACACCCCGACCACCAGCCTGAACCGTTGATATGAGGCAGGATGGATCCATGCTTTCATGTTGTTTTTTTTTTTTTTTTTTTTTTTTTTTTCTTTTTCCACTTCAGCGAAATTTTTCTGAGAGACATTATTTCAACTTTATGTGTCAAACTTTATCTCTTCTCATTTTTCACATCATTGTGGATTGTTTCCGTCACTTCTTTATTATTTATTCCCTTCAAGGGTATTATTTATTATTTTTAAAAGCCAACAACGAAGCGCCTCCCATATCTGTAAGCCCACTATTATATAATTTCCTTTTTGTCCCCCCCCCTCCTCCCCTCCCCCCTTCCCCCTGTACCCCTCCTGTGTCTGATCCATTCTTTTATGTTATTCATTTATCCACTAGGCTCTGCACCTATTCTTTCTTTCATCTTATCTAAATAAATGTCTGAGGCTTTGTATTTTTTCCAACTTTCCCATCTACTATTATCCCTTTTCTTTCCTCCTTCCATTTTATAGTAATATTCTATTTCCTCTAGCCAATTTCTTATCTCTGGTTTTCCGCATTTTAACCAATTCTTAGGAATCAATGCCTTGGCCGCATTCAAAAGGTTGATGTACGTCTCCAACCCAAGAGTGTCACTCCCAAATATACTGAAAGAAATAAAAAAATATGGAGAATTGTCAAACTTTAAAATTAACCCAATAAAAACGGAAATATTAAATATAGGATTAGAGAAAAAGGAAGCCCAGTTTTTACAAAAGGAATTCCCATTTACCTGGGTAAAAGAACTGAACTACCTTGGAATAAAAATAACTTCCAGAGTTGAAAAGATCTACCAGGCAAACTTTATTCCACTGATCAATGAGGTCAAAGAAGAAATGAAAAAGTTAAGAATACAGCCACTTTCATGGATAGGAAGAATAAATATGTTTAAGATGATGATATTACCTAAAATAAATTACAGATTACAGATGCTACCAGTTAAAATCCCCCAGAGCTTTTTTAAAATAATTAAAACAATGTTGATAAAATACATATGGTTTAACAAAAAACCAAGAATTAAATACACGCTGATTACAAGGAAAAGGGAGCATGGAGGCCTGGCCGCTCCAGATATAAGCAGGTACTATAAAGCCATAGTATTAACACGAATGTTAGAGTGGACAAACGAGAAAAGTGAAAAAAAATGGGTTGAAATGGAAAACATAATAAGCGGAGTCACACTGCATAAGATTATTTGGATACCACCGAAATACAGAACACTGGACACAGATACACATGAAATAACAAAAAATGTTTTAAAAATTTGGGACACCACTCACCTAAAGAATGAATGGAAATACAATTCACCACTGTTAGCACTCACAGGATCGAACTTTTTCACCCCCGGGAAGGAAATATTTGGAACTCAAGGTATAGGTAATCCACAATTAAAAGATATCACCAGAAATGGCAAAATAAGAACACGAGCAGACTTAGAGGAAATGAACGGATGGAAGATGAATGAATGGAACTACAATCAATTAAGGCACTTAGTAAGCACAATTCCACACCCACTGAGAGATGTAACGAAACTAACCGCACTGGAAAAGCTATGTAGCAAGGAAATACCATTAAAAAACGGAACATCAAAAATTTACAATATACTGACAGACTTGGAAGCACAAGAAAGACCAGAATACATAAAACAATGGGAAAAAGAGCTGAACTTAAAAATAGATTGTTTTTTTTTTTTAATCTCTTTATTAATTTTCCAATAGAAAAAATTTTACAACATACACTTTTAATCTTCAACTTATCCAATCTCGCAGGAGCTTTCATATAATTTTCATTGATAATAATTGCAACAAATAAAAACATTCATTCTTCCCCTTAAAGCGGAGGTCCACACAAAAAGGAAACTTCAGGCTTTTCGGAACCCTCCTCTCCTCCGGTGTCACATTCGGCACCTTTCAGGGGGTAGGGGGTGCAGACACCTGTATATAACAGGTATTTGCACCCATTTCTGGGCATAGACCCCCACGTAGATCTACGCCACTTCCCGCCCTCCCCCCCTGCTGTCTGCTGGGAAACACACGGGTCACAGAGACAGCAGGGAACGCTGGCATTGCTCAAAGTGACTCGCGCATGCACAGTAGGGAACCAGGAAGTGAAGCCGCAAGGCTTCACTTCCTGATTCCCTTACCAAAGATGGCGGGGGGGCAGCATCCGAAGGACCGAGGGACGGGTCGGCCTCGAGTGCTGACATCGCGGGCGCCCTGGACAGGTAAGTGTCCTTATTTTAAAAGTCAGCAGCTGCAGTATTTGTAGCTGCTGACTTTAAAGAAAATAAAATTCGGCGGACCTCTGCTTTAAGCCCTTGTATTACTGGTGTGGTTTGTTGTATTCTTTCGCTTTTCCTGTCAAACATCTCGCTACTTTCTTTCTTGCTATTCCAGCCGTTCACTCCTTAGGTTGTCCAGAGGCCGTTATAGGTTCTGCTATCCAACTTGCCCATACTCTCTCATATTTTTCCTTTACATCTTCTGTTACAATACGTTTCCCTATATAACGGCAAATTATCATTACCTAAATATTTCCAAAAGGCTAATAAGGGAGCTTCTGTTTTTTTTTTTCCAATTCAGTACTATTGCCTTTCTTGCATATAAAATCAGTAGACTTACTTGTGTTTTCTTTACTATAGTGGAAGTATTGATATGGCAAAGTACTAATGCGCTACCAACAGTGTATCAATACAAATAAAGTGCTAATTAATAAAGTGCATACATATAAAGTGCTAAATGAAAAAAGCAGCTAAACTTCTATAGTGTAACCAACACCTCTAAAAATGTATATCGTGTAGTGAAGTAGCTGCCCCAGCGTCGTTGTTCGTCCGTCGGACTAGCGTACAGACGAATGGATTTTTCGATCAGACTCGAGTCCGTCTGAAAGATTTGAAACATGTTCTATTTCTAAAGTCCGTCTGATTTTTCAACAGCAAAGGTCCGATGAAGCCCACACACGATCGAATTGTCCAGCAGATTCGTTCCGTCAGACCTTTGCTGTCAAAAAGTCCGGTCGTGTGTACACGGCATTAGAATGATCTTTACCCTAACCTCTATTATTATTATCCATATCCTAAAAATAATACCAAATTTCCTCCACACATATATAAACCAAGACTTTCCAATGGACACAATCAAAACAGACAAACAAACAAAGACAAGAAAAAAAAAAAAGTCAAAGGTTCGAGTCAAATTTTATTAATATTGCAGAGGTTCGGAACTCCTCCCATTGTTGCCATATCTTTGGAATTTGTTAAGCTCTCTTCTGCCAATATCATTTGTTCCAAGGATTGGCTCTCGCTCATCTCACACACCCATTCTACCATTGAGGGGCCTACCGTCTTCCGCCAATTGCGGGCTATGACCGTACTCACTGTGGTAAGCCTATGTCATAAGATGTCTTTTTTTTTTTTTTAAGGATCTCACTGATCCAGGAATAATTGATAACAGGGAGATACATATCTCTGGTTGTATAGTAGATCCTGTCATTTTCCTAATGATATCAAAAAATCTTTGACCAAAATGAAAAAAAAAAAAGACAAGCAGACAATAATACCATATATGTGACCTTGTGCCTCTTGCGTTAAGACATCTCCAACATATCTCTTGATTATCAACATTCATTTTATGCATATCTACCGGGCATCTATACCACCTAGCTAAAGTTTTATCATTTCTTTCTTGATGTCTGGCCGAGAAAATTGAGTACTGTCCGTGATACTTTTTTTTATTTGCACTAACATACAATTTTTCAGGACAAGCTTTCGGGGTATGTCCCCTTCTTCAAGATCCAAGCAGTACTGATTCACAAATTTTTAAGCAGAATGTTAAAAAAAAAAAAAAACACATCTCTGAGGGAAAGGAGAGAGAAAAAAAAAGAAGAAAAAAACAAACAAAAATAAAGATAGCAGCAGAGTTAGTGAGATAAGACAGAGGGAGAGCTATAGACTGGAGGGGGGGGGGGGGGGATACTAGTCACAGAGGGGGTCGTAAAACTTTAGTATAATGGGAAAGGAAACCAATATCTAAATTCAGGCCGTTATTTTTTGTGTCAAAAATAATTATCATTCTTATGCCCCGTACACACGGTCGGATTTTCCGACGGAAAATGTGTGATAGGACCTTGTTGTCGGAAATTCCGACCGTGTGTGGGCTCCATCACACATTTTCCATCGGATTTTCCGACACACAAAGTTTAAGAGCAGGCTATAAAATTTTCCGACAACAAAATCCGTTGTCGGAAATTCCGATCGTGTGTACACAAATCCGACGCACAAAGTGCCACGCATGCTCAGAATAAATAAAGAGATGAAAGCTATTGGCTACTGACCCGTTTATAGTCCCGACGTACGTGTTTTACGTCACCGCGTTCAGAATGATCGGATTTTCCGACAACTTTGTGTGACCGTGTGTATGCAAGACAAGTTTAAGCCAGCATCCGTTGGAAAAAATCCTAGGAATTTGTTGTCGGAATGTCCGAACAAAGTCCGACCGTGTGTACGGGGCATTAGTTCAAACTTTTTTCTTTCCTTAATAGTTCTGAAATTCCCTTTAGGAAACGAAAACATTGAGGTCTTCTATAGTGTGGTCCGGTTGTGAGAAGTGATACTTGACTTGAATCACATCAAGTTTGATGTCTGGCCGATAGGGATAACTTATGTGTTAAAAAAGAAAAAACGACTTTTCCCTATCTGAGATGGGGATTGACATCTCAAATTCCTTTTCCCATTTAGTTATATATGGTAATTCTTCACAAGAGTTTTTAGGAAGCAAATATTTATAGATAGTAGATAGAACATGAGTTGGGGTCTCTATTCTTGTAGTATTAATCGTTCAAATTCAGTTAATGGTCTATCTAATGGGAAGTTTTGTATCAGAGAATGAATATATGTTTGAAGTCGATGGCATTGTATCCATTTAATTCTAAATTCCAAACCCCAAGAATTCATCGGGGCGAGGGGGTTTCTGTCCACCAAACTCTGGATAAGTCTTTCATCCTCACGACTGTGCCAATGCCTCTGCCGCCGGTGGAAATTTAGGATTAGAAAATAGAGGAATTTGATGAGGTAGGGATCGATGAACAGTGATAGAAACACCCCACACCTAGATTTAGAGTAGGAAAAAGAATCATGATGCCATGTTGGATAGCGATAGAACCCCCCCCCCCCCTAGATTTAGAGTAGGAAAAAGAATTATGATGCCATGTTGGATAATATTTGTTCTGTATATTGGGTATGTGATCTGAGCGAAAATGCGTTTCCTGGAAAAAGATAATACTGACCTTTTGTTTATGAAGAGGTATAAAATTTGTGATCTCTTAGATGGGGAATTCAATCCTCTAGCATTAAAGGAGCAAATGTTGACTGATCACCCATTACAGTGGAACATTGGTTTACGAGTAACGCGGTTAACGAGCGTTTTGAAAGACAAGCAACTTTTTTTTTTTTAAATTCTGACTCGGTTTGCGAGTGTTGTCTCGCAAGATGAGCAGAATTCAAGCTAATAGGGTGTGCATGCAGTACCGCATTTGGCCAGAGGTGTGGGGGTGACGGTGACACTCGGAACGGTTCGGAGCCATTCGGAAATACTTGGAATCACTGGGAAATACTCTGAAACACTCAGAAATACTCAGTTCCCCAATGTGTTTCCGAGCCTTTCCGAGTTCAGCCGAGCTGTCCCCGAGTATTTCCGTGGCTCTCCGGTGCGCCCCCACCTCTGGCCACATGCGGTATTGCATGCAATAGAAGTCAATGCGCAACAAATTATCTTCGCTTCCATTGACTTCTATGGGGAAACTCGCTTTGATATGCAAGCGTTTTGGATTACAAGCATTCTCCTATGCTCGTAATCCAAGGTTCCACTGTAATTTATAAACAGAAGAAAAAGAAAAAAAAAGAGGCTTACCAACACTTACACAAGACAACAAAAAAATAAACAAATCGCAATACTAAATTACTCTTTTGAGTCCAAACTTACTATTGTAAGGTCCCTACATTGGGACCACAAAAAGGCCTCCACTAGATCAGCCACGGAAGCACATTCATTATAATGGATAGATAAGCAGAGGGCAGGTGAGCCTGGTGGGAGCCCACCCCTCCATAAAGGCACAGGGGCGTACTGGACCCCCAGCATATGGCACAGTGGCAGAAAAGGTCTCCAGTGCGTTCGTTTCACCAGTATTCCAATAGTACAAACAAATGGTCACTGTCCCCACCTATAACTGGCCTTCGAAGCAAGGAGCACATGGAAGGGAAGTGGAACAAAACCAAAGGAAATTCCCAGGCTCAACTCACCAGCCAGCCTGCAACCCACCGAATTAACCTGTCTTAACAGTTTTCGTTAAAAACAGGGATTTCCTTTGGCTACACATTTTTGTTCCCTAGAGAAATTGTCACAGCAAGGTTAGTTTTAAGTAGGATCTCTAATAGAAGAATAATGGAAGAGGCGTACTAGTCGTTGGTTGTAGAATTTATTGTTTTGATTGTAATTATTTATTGGACTGTATGGCGGACTGTAGACGGAGGACGGTGATGTCAAACTAAAGTTCCTCTATGTTTTAACACACCGATAAATAAAGGATGAATACAGAGAGGTTTTTTTTGTTATTTTTTATTAGGCATAAACAGACACATGAAACAATACAATTAATTCCATTTCACATGTCCGGCCCCTGAAATGTGTTCATGTTTTAGTTAAACTCCTCAGCAATCCTCTGGCAGAACGCATGTCTTGTCACTGGATGAGCGGCGGATGTACGGTGGTTGGCAGTAGCAGCCGGAGTAAGAGACTGCAAGGCATACAATTCTTTTGTTTTGGCAGGTCTTCTGACACCTGGGATGGAGGCCACAGGGAGAAAAGACTTCATTTGGTCCACATTCTTTGGGGAAGAAAACAGGAGGAGAAATAGGTTGTGCGAGGTCAGTAATAAAATATGTTACCTTACAGCAATTAAAAGATAATTAACCCCTCCAATACCGGGAGCTTTCACCCCCCCCCCCCCCATTCCTGCCCAGGCCACTGTCCCACTTTAAATGACAATTGGTCGGTCATGCAACACTGTACCCATATGAAATTTTTTATCTTTTTTTTGAGACAGATAAAGCTTTCTTTTGGTGGTATTTATTCACCACTGGGCTTTTTATTCTTTGCTAAATAAACGAAAAAGGCAGAAAATTTGAGAAAAATAGTTTTTCTTGGCTTCCGTTATAAAATATTGCAAATAAGTATTTTTTTTTCTTCACTGGTGAGGCTGTACTGATGGGCACTGATAGGCTGCATTGATGACCCTGCACTGATAGACACTGATGGGCACTGAAGAGGCTGCACTGATGGGCATTGACAAGCAGCACTAATAGGCGCTGATAAGCTGCATTGATCTGCACTGATGGGCACTGATGAGGCTGCACTGATGGGCAATGATAAGCTGCACTAATAGGCACTGATGGGGCTGCACTGATGGGCACTGATGAGGCTGCACTGATGGGCACTGGTGAGGCTGCACTGATGGGCACTGAAATGGGTGCACTGACAAGCACTGATGAGGCTGCACCGATGGGCATTAATAAGCTGCACTAATAGGTGCTGACAAGCTGCATTGATCTGCACTGATGGGCACTGGTGAGGCTACACTGCTGGGTATTGGTAGGCTGCACTAATAGGCGCTGATAAACTGCATTGATTTGCACTGATGGGCACTTATGAGGCTGTACTGATGGGCATTGATAAGCTGCACTAATAGGCGCTGATAAGCTGCATTGATCTGCACTGATGGGCACATTTCTTTAGTGAAAATAACCCAAAGCAGTGTATATTGTTTAGTCTGTAGGAAAGTTATATATTTGAAATGTAATCAATCCTTATGATCTCATTTCTTGAGGCCTGAAAACACCAGGACAGCACAAATACCCCAAAATGACCCCTTAGACAGTCCAAGGTATTTTGTAAGAGGCATGGTGAGTTTTTGGAAGTTGTAATCTTTTGTCACAATTTTTTTTTTTTTTACATACTGTCACCAGTGCAGTACAGCGTCATCATATGACTAGTGTGGCGGACACTGACTGGCGACAGTCAGACTTTGTGAAAATTAATATTTGTGTCATTTTCAAAAAATTTCAAAAATGTTGTCCATGGCTGTAATCTATTGGCCAGCTTCTGTTGAACAGATAGGGCCTCACACAGAAAGAAATTTGCCTGAACCAGCTGAATATTGATCCATGTATGGCCAGCTTAAGTTTAGCCTAAATTATAAACAGCACAAGGGACATCAAGTACAGTTAGTATAATGTGACCCTTGTGCTGATTCTTCTTGGTTAAACGGAAATGTTATCTTTCCTACTTTCCACCCGCATAATGATATTGGGTCTGAGGTTAAAAGTAACATTTCTGTCTTTGCAGATAACACCAAGCTATGCAGTGGAATAACGTCCTTACAGGATGTCTCCAATTTACAAGCCGACCTCAATGCACTGTCTAATTGGGCAACTAAGTGGCAAATGAGGTTTAATGTTGATAAATGTAAAGTAATGCACTTGGGGGGCTATGAATATGCATACATCATACATACTAGGGGGGTACAACTGGTGGAAGCCATGGTGGAGAAGGATCTGGGGGTTTTGGTAGATCACAAGCTCAATAATAACATGCAATGCCAAACGCCAAATGCGGTTTCCAAAGTGAGCAAAGTCCTTTCTCGTATTAAGAGAGGTATGGACTCCAGAAAAAGAGAGAGCGAGAGAGATCATTTTGCCCCCCTGTACAATTCATTGGTAAGACCTCATCTGGAATATGCAGTTCAGTTTTGGGCTCCAGTTCTCAAAAAGGATATCGGGGAACTGGAGAAAGTGCAGAGAAGGGCAACCAAACTGATAAGAGGCATGGAGGAGCTCAGCTATGAGGAAAGATTAGAGGAACTGAATTTATTCCATCTTGAGAAGAGGAGAATAAGGGGGGATATGATCGCCATGTACAAATACATAAGTGGTCCATATCGTGAACTTGGTGTTGAGTTATTCACTTTAAGGTCATCACAGAGGACAAGGGGGCACTCTTTACGTCTAGAGGCAAAAAGATTTAATCTCCAAATACGGAAAGGTTTCTTCACAGTAAGAGCTGTGAAAATGTGGAATGGACTCCCTCCAGAGGTGGTTCTGGCCAGCTCAGTCGATTGCTTTAAAAAAGGCCTGGATTCTTTCCTAGATGTAGATAATATAACTGGGTACTGACATTTACAGGTAAAGTTGATCCAGGGAAAATCCGATTGCCTCTCGAGGGATCAGGAAGGAATTTTTTCCCCTGCTGTAGCAAATTGGAGCATGCTCTGCTGGGGTTTTTTGCCTTCCTCTGGATCAACTGTGGGTGTAGGTTTGTGTATATGGGATTGTATTTTAATTTTTTTTTTCGGCTGAACTTGATGGACTTGTGTCTTTTTTCAAACTGACCAACTATGTAACTATGTGAAATCTTCCATTGTGGCGGGGGTTAATACAACTGAGGGGCTGTCAGAGCAAGAGAGTCAGACTATGCCCACCCTTGCCACCCCACTGTGCCATTCACAAATGTTGTACTGCAACTTCTATGAATGACACAGGATCTCTGAATGGAGAGGGAATGGAGTTATCAACCACCTGCCCATCCTTGATTCAGAGATCCTGTGTCATTCAAAGAAGTTGCAGTACGACATCTGTGAATGGCACAGTGGGGTGGAAAGGGCGGGCAGAGTCTGACTCTCTTGATGAAGTTGTAGTATGGCATCTGCAAATGGCACAGCTGGATGGAAAGAGCAGGCCTAGCCCGACTCTCTTGATTAGAGTTGTATTAACCCCCACCACACTGGAAGAATACAGGGGTGGTGGGATAAGAAACTGTTACCCGTATATTATATTTGAGATTTAATATCGCTCAGATATGATTTGGGGTTAAATTAGAGTTCTTTGACCATGAGTGAAAGCTTTAACACAATAACAAAAATGTATTGGTATATAGTAAAGTAGGCCTAGACTAATAGACAGCAATCTATCTAATTGTACAGGAAAACTGTAAAAATCATGGATTACATGAAGGAATACAGAGTATATTCCTTAAAACATTCATGTACAAACAGTAAGACAGAAAATACATAAGACCAACATATTTAGATACAAGTACAAGGGAGATTTCCCACATTTACCATTCCCATAGAGGTTCCATTCACGTGACTGCTCTGCCATAGAGTGTGTCTTTCCCTCCCATTGAATCTGTGTATATCATTACAGGCTGATGCCTCATTGGTTGGCATGGCGTGGCTCTGATTAGTGGGCTTCCCTATTCCTGGTTCAGGACTGCCTACATCTCCAATTCCTATACTTTGCATAAGTCGGCCCCCTTTAATGCAAATCCTTGTGACTATTCTGAGCAGGAAATTAACTAAATATTCTGTGGACTGATGAGACAAAAGTTGAACTTTTTGGAAGGTGTGCATCCCGTTACATCTGGCGTAAAACTTACACAGCATTTCATATAACGAACATCATAACAACAGTCACACGTGGTGGTGGTAGTGTGATGGTCTGGAGCTGCTTTGCAGCTTCAGGACCTGGACGACTTGCCATAATTGATGGAACCATGAATTCTGCGCTCTACAAGAAAATCCTGAAGGAGAATATCTGACCATCAGTTCCTTACCTCAAGCTCAAGTGCACTTGGGTAATGCAGCAAGAGTAGGTAAATGACCCTAAACACACCAGCAAGTCCACCTTTGAATGGCTAAAAAAAACCCAAAAAATTAAATGAAGGTTTTGGAGTGGCCTAGTCAAAGTTTAGACCTGAACCTGACTGAGATGTTGTGGCATGACCTTAAACAGGCCGTTCATGCTGGAAAACCCTCCAATGTGGCTGAATGAAAACAATTCTGCAAAGAAGAGTGGGCCAAAATTACTCCACAGTGACGTGAAAGACTCATTGCCAGTAATCACAAATGCTTGATTGCAGTGGTTTCTGCCAAGACTGCCACAACCAGTTAATAGGTTTAGGGGACGATTACTTTTTCACATAAAGCCAGGCAGGTTTGGAGCTGGACACCTTTTTTCCCTTAATAAATGAAATCATCATTTAAAAACGGTATTTTGTATTTACTTGGGATATCTTTGTGTAATATTAAAATGTGTTTGATGATCTGAAACATTTAAGTGTGACAATTACAGTGTATGCATAAAAAAAAAAAAAAAAAATTGGGAAGGGGCTAACACTTTTTCCCAGGCACTATATATACTTGTAATTTTTGTGGAACGCTGGCCACATGTGGTACAATCCGACACACAAGCATCTATGTAGTGTGCGAGGTCTTCTTTAGCCTAACCTTTTTTGGATATACTGTACAGTAAGCGGACTGACTGCTTAGGTAGACCCTTGTACTACACGGGGTAAAGAGATTCTACAACCCGGTTGTAACATGTGTTGGCTGGCTTACCAGCAAGGTGGAAAGATACTTACCAGATTCCTCAACACCAAATGATTGCAGGGCTGCAGAAATAGAAAGGGAATCAAATTAGTTCACAAAAAATGGTAATATATAGTAGAAGAATTTGTAACATAATAACGAGGTGGGATGACTGATGAAATGATTCCCAGGAACAGAGGGATGAGCTGTGCAAAAAACATTTCTATTCATTGGAGCTCCACCATAAAATAAACCCGAACCGGGAGAAAAATAGGGAGGCGGCCGCCGATGAACCCCTTCTGAAAATGTTTGTTCCCTGGCTGTGCCTGGCCTCACTACTCCTGATCTGTACAATTATTGTAGGTTAGTAACTCAGACAGAACTGAAGACTTAGGATTGGTATGACAGCCAGGGAATTAAAATGGTACAGCAGCCTATATATTCACTACAGTTATCCTTTAAATTGTATGTAAGGATAAACTTCTAATTGCTTCCCTTTGTTCTGATACATATCTCATTGAAAGCATGTTTTTAAAATATATATACACTGTATTGTTAAAAGTATTGGGACGCCGGCCTTTACACGCACATGAACTTTAATGGCATCCCAGTCTTAGTCCGTAGGGTTCAGTATTGAGTTGGCTCCACCCTTTGCAGCTATAACAGCTTCATCTCTTCTGGGAAGGCCGTCCACAAGGTTTAGGAGTGTGTCTATGGGAATGTTTGACCATTCTTCCAGAAGCGCATTTGTGAGGTTGGGCACTGTTGTTGGACGAGAAGGCCTGGCTTGCAGTCTCTGCTCTAATTCATCCCAAAGGTGTTCTATCGGGTTGAGGTCAGGACTCTGTGCAGGCCAGTCAAGTTCCTCCACCCCAAACTTGCTCATCCATTTCTTTTTTTTTTTTTGTTTACAAACGATTTTTATTATGTAAAAGGTCAAGGTATAAAACAATTACAATGATGGTACAGGAACAGTCTCTAAATTTAAGTTATCCTCTGACACCCCCCCTTAGCCTCCTTTCTAGGTGACCCTCATTTTCCCCTCCCAGATAGGGCGCAAGATCAAAACTCTCTAACGAATTGGAAGTCACATAGCTCATCCATTTCTTTATGGACCTTGCTGGCAACGCTCACTCATTTTACTTTAGAGATGAAGCTGTTTCACCCTAGGACAAGACTACTGTACATCCCCCACTTATCACTGATATAACATGGGGGGGGGGGGGGGTTGTGCAGTCCACAGAAATAGCTAGACACAATGTAACTGATAACACTGCATTACAGGCTCTTTAGGTTTTTGGCAGGATCAACAGGTTTTTGTTGTCGGGTATAAAGTAACAACAATCTTTCAATGAAAGGGAGCAAATAAGAAAAGCTCATTGTTGGGGTTTACACCCCCCCCCCCCCGCCCATGAGGTATAGCAAATATTTCTTTCTAGAGCAATGTTTCCTATAAAGCATTATAATTAGATAATGTCAATTGAAAATCACAATAAAACATATATTGCACCATGAATGTGGTCAGTTTTTTCAACCTGGAACATTTCATGAGAAATAAGTGATCTGGGACAAATTTACTGATCTCTGGAGATCCAGGAGGACGGGCAACTGAGCCCATTGTTAGCTGCTGTCCAGTCCTCAGGAATTTGGGTTGTAACAAGTCTGTATAATAATAATTCAGATAACAATTTTAGGAAGGGGAGTCACCCAATGAGAAGAGGAGAAGGACAGCGACGGGTTTCATCATTTTCCTTTCTGATCTGTGAAATAATAAATACACATAACAAATAAGTTGGGGTATTTATTAACACATAAGGCTTAGTGTAATAAGCTATTGTACTATTTGCCAAAACCATTATTATTTAAAGTTATGAAAGCGGAAATAACAATTGCATGGATGGAAACAGTGATTGAGCAACACGTGAATTGAGCCTGTAAGTGAATTGAGTCTCTGAGGTCTAATCATAGATGAATCCCATTACTGGCCCCCTTTTAGTTGCAGAATAATGCACAATAATACATGCCACCATCGTATGGTCATGTGATCATCTAAGCTTTATAACCACTCCATTATAATGATGGATATTATACAATACAACATTTCAACAGACATTAATATTGTGAAAGATTATAGCACACAGTGTACGGTCACATTTTAGAAGCCCAACACCAAGCCAAGTTCCCATCTTAGTAAGGATGCCCTTGTAGAACAAATTTCCATACTTACAGAGCGGATGTAGGATCTGATCAGGAAGGATAAAGTGGGATGACAATGGGGTCCGTTGGAGCTCTTTTATACCCTTATGTGCCCTGGATGGGAGGGGCTGTCCAAAGGATGTATCTAATGATTGGCAGAATGTATGACCCGCCCCACAACAAGGAAGTTTATTATTCTAATGACCCTGTGAGCTTCAGCAATAGGATGAGGGTGGAGAAGGGGGCGCTTGAAAAATAAACTTCTTAAAAGTAAGAAGAAATGATTTTTACACTATGTAAAAAAAAAAAAAAATGAAAACAAACATACACAATATATATCTCACTGAACTTAGATCTTTCCTCAGATTGTATATATTGTAGAAAAAGTTTCTCCAGATGAGAAAATGTAACAAAAATTAGCAAAGAGCAACGGTCTTCAAGGATGTGTGTTATCATTTGGATGCATATAATGAAAATTTCCAAATCACAATGATTCAGAACTAATAACGAATACCACTGTTTTCAAGGATTATAGATCATAAAGGTTTCAAAGATGGGAATTTAAATATGTATATACTGTACTGTATATATATATATATATATATATATATATATATATATATATATATATATATATATATATATATATATATATGTAGCGCCCTGCTCCTGAAGAGCAGACGCTATTCTTTTGAAATTTAAATTAGTTGAAGCTACAGTTAGGCTCAACTTATTATTGCCTAAATTTAATGGTTTCTGTGCCAGTTTGGCTGGACTGTGCAGATTTCCATCCAACCATGGGTGGTGCTGTCATCATTGGTGGATGCGGGAAAACATATTGACTACTCTTCGCTCAGAAGCTTTTCGGTGGGAGTGGTTCACACACCGGACATTTCTGGGTAGGGGTATTTAAGGGACAGACGCCATCTTCTGGGGTTGGCTTTTGGTTCGCGCTCCTTGACCCCCGAGCCAGGGGGGGGTTGGCGCTCCCCACCTCATGGCCCTCCTGGCCTGGGACACTATGGTTCCTTAAAGTTCTGCCTTGAGGTTGGCAGACCTAAGGCCTAGCTACTTAAGGAAGGATCAGAGTCATAGTGGCCTAAGGGTCGGCAAGATGGTCTCTTTGCTGTCAGGCCTGCGGGAAGAAGCAAGGGATTGCAGTGACCAGGGGAGGATTCTTCAGGAGAGGACCGAGCATAAGGCTGGTATCTTGAGAAGAGCCTGGGAACTCAGTCGGAGACCACAGCCAGTTCTTTCAAGACTGTACGGTCTGTGGCAGAGACCGTTTAGATCACCACAATTTGTTCTTTCAAGATTGTAAGGTCTGTGTCAGAGACCGTGTTCGAGCATCGCATCGGCTGCTAGGTCAGTGAGAGGGGCCTATCCGGTGGTTGCTGAATCCAGCTGTGGAAGTGTTATTCGCTGGATATAGAAATTACTTCCCACCACAACATCCAAGGTACCTGAATCCCTTTTCACCCTCTACCTTTCTATTGCATATGTTGTTACTAAATAAAACTTGGGAAGAAAAAAAGGACTAAGTGTTGGAGCCAGTGTTTGAATTGAATGAGTGATAAGTACCCCTAGGATGACACTGTGAAGATGGTAACGGTAAGCCCGAAAAGAAAAAAATTTTAGCAGTTGCTTTGGGATCAGAGGATTAAGGTAATCCTGCAAAGAGAGACAAAGTGGCTGTTACATATATATATATATATAATGTATTTTTTAATTAGGGCTCATTGTATCTTTTTTGAGAACTTTTTAATTAAAATCGTTTTTTAATTTATTATTTTTTAATAAATCTATCATTTATATTTTCTTCAAAGTTTCACAATATTTTCCACATGAACAATAATATAATCAGTATTCATCTAGGGAATTTTGGCAATATGGTAGAAGGTCTGCCTAACCAGTTTCATTGGTACTATGCCAGCTGCACCAGAAACAAAATGTAATTATCTTTAGCCTCTGACACAACTGGTGTAATAACGGAGAAACCGGTTAGGCAGACCTTCTACCACAATGATAAAAAAAAGACACCACTTGCTCCCATCTATAGCTGGCTATCGCAGTAAGAAGCATTGGAAGGCTAACAACAGGTACAAACAAGGCCAAGGATAAATCCAAGGGAAAAACCAAGCTTAACTTACCACCAGCCCACAGACAACCAAATAACCCGTCTAACAGTATGCATTAAAAGCAGGGGATTAGTCTGCACACATTTGCAAATGCATGCATAAGCCACAGAGCCTCGTCAAGGCACCCTGGTAGCTGTGGGGTGCCTTTATGAGGCTCTGTGGCTTACGCATGCATTTGCAAATGTGTGCAGGCTAAACCCCTGCTTTTAACGCATACTGTTAGCGTTATTCGCACATACAGATGTTGGTGGAAGACCATTGACTGCTGAAACCTTCCCGTGGACATGGCAGATCTGTTTGCTCTTTTAAGGATGTTCGTTCATGCCTCACCAAGAGACTGGCCACTTCATGGCGACTGCATTAACGATCCTAGTAAGCAGATCTGCGTACATGGGAACCATAGCATAACCATACAAAATTATGGCCCACTGAGCCATGATAGAGGATGGCTTGCGTCATTGGTTGCAGTAAGAGTATGCACACGGTCGTGTTCAGAGCCCTGTAAGTAAGTGTTCAAATTGTGAGACCCTTTGTGTCTCACAAGGCGCTTGCCGCATGGCTCTGCACACAACCATCTGTACACGTCACTACGGTATTTCTATTTGAATATATACAAGTGTGTGATTCTCAATATGAGATTCAAAGAGCTGTCACTATCAGTGAAGCAAGTCATCATTAGGCTGAAAAAACAAAACAAACCCATCAGAGAGATAGCAAAAACATTAGGTGTGGCCAAATCAACTGTTTGGAACATCCTTAAAAAGAAAGAACGCACCGGTGAGCTCAGCAACACCAAAAGACCCGGAAGACCACGGAAAACAACTGTGGTGGATGACAGAAGAATTCTTTCCCTGGTGAAGAAAACACCCTTCACAACAGTTGGCTAGATCAAGAATACTCTCCAGGAGGTAGGTGGATGTGTGTCAAAGTCAACAATCAAGGGAAGACTTCCCCAGAGTGAATACAGAGGGTTCACCACAAGATGTGAACCATTGGTGATCCTCAAAAACAGGAAGGCCAGATTAGAGTTTGCCAAACAACATCTAAAAAAGCCATCACAGTTCTGGAACAACATCCTATGGACAGATGAGACCAAGATCAACTTGTACCAGAGTGATGGGAAGAGAAGAGACTGGAGAAGGAAAGGAACTGCTCATGATCCAAAGCATTCCACCTCATCAGTGAAGCATGGTGGTGGTAGTGTCATGGCGTGGGCATGTATGGCTGCCAATGGAACTGGTTTGCTTGTATTTATTGATGATGTGACTGCTGACAAAAGCAGCAGGATGAATTCTGATGTGTTTCGGGCAATATTATCTGCTCATATTCAGCAAAATGCTTCAGAACTCATTGGACGGCGCTTCACAGTGCAGATGGACAATGACTTGAAGCATACTGCGAAAGCAACCAAAGAGTTTTTTAAGGACACTGCTGGTCCAGTGTCTGCCCAACTCTGTATTGTCGTCTTCTATACTTCTCCACATTCACAGTGTTGGCCCTACCCTGCAATGACTGTCTTCCTCTATATTCCTCCACATTCATATATCATATGCTATACCTTTTTCTGGTCCAGTGTCTGCCCAACCTTGCATCACTAATCTTCATGTATTATATCTTATACCCTTTGCTGGTCCAGTGTCTGCAGCTCTGCCCAACCCTGCATTGCCTGTACTTCTCTATACTCTGCTACATTTATGTATCATATCCCATACTCTTTGCTGTTTTTTCTTTGTGTATCTATATCAGGGATAATGTCACTTTACACACTATAGCAAGATCTATTTTCTAACTTTGCTGGTCCAGTTTCTGCCTAACCCTACATTGCTTATCCTCCTCTATACACTTCCACATTCATATATCATATCCTATACTCTTTGCTGATCCAGTGTCTGCCCAAATCTGTATTGCCTGTGCTCTTCTATACTCCTCCACATTCATGAATCATATCCTATACCCTTTGCTGGTCTAGTGTCTGCCCAACCTTGCAATGCCTGTCCTCTTCTATTCTCTTCCACATTCATGTATTATGCTGTTATGCAAATTCTCTTTTTCTGATCCAGTGTCTGTCCAACCCTACATTGACTGTCTTCCTCTATGCTCCTCCACATTCATGTTTTCGTATGCCATACCCTTTGTTGGTCCAGTGCCTGTCCTCTTTTATGCTCCACATTCATGTACTGTATTATATTCCATTCTCTTTGCTGGCTAAGTGTTTGCCAAACCCTGCATTGCCTATCCTCCTATATACTTCTTCATATTGATGTATCATATCCCATACTCTGCTGATCCAGTGTCTGCCCAAATCTGTATTGCCTGCCCTCTTCTATACTCCTCAACATTCATGTATTATATGCCATTCTCTTTGGTGGTCCATTGTCTGTCCAACCTTGTAATGCCTGTCCTCTTCTATTTTCCTCCACATTCATGTCTCATATCCCATACCCTTTGCTGGTCTAGTGTCTGCCCAACCTTGCATTGCTTGTCCTCTTCTATACTCCTCCACATTCATGTATTTAATTCCATTCTATTTGGTGTCCAGTGTCTGCCCAACCCTAATGCCGCATACACATGAGCAGACTTTTCAACCGGACTGGTCCAACGGACCAGGTCCGGCGGACAATTCGACAGTGTGTGGGCTTCATCGGACCTGCAGCTGACTTTTTCGGTCGAAAATCTGACGGACTTTAGATTTGGAACATGTTTCAAATTTTTACGGCGGAAGTCCACTTGTCTGTATGCTAGTCCGACAGACGAAAACCAAAGCTAGGGCAGCTATTGGCTACTGGATATCAACTTCCTTATTTTAGTCTGGTCGTACGTCATCACGTACGAATCTGTCGGACTTTGGTGTGATCGTGTGTAGGCAAGTCCAGGGCCGTTTTTTCCACTGGGCACCCTGGGCAGTTGCCCGGGGGCCCCACTTGCCTGGAGGGCCCCATCCAGGGCCGATCCTCAGCGCTGCAATCTGCTGCTTAAGTTGACTGACTGCAATGGTTGCTCACTTGATAGAATCGGTGTAATAGTGCATATAATGGGCATGTTTCTAATGATAACAGAAAAGTGAGATCTGTATTGTTTTACCCCATGATGCAGACATCTGAAAGATTTTTGTATTATTTTATCCTATTCTGTTAAAAACAATAAAAACATATTTGACTCTAAACGCAGCCACTGTGCCCATCAAACGCTGCCACTGTGCCCATCAAACTCGTTTTATATTGTCCAAACGTTGTGTTAATGTTTAACCACTTCCCGCCCGGCCTATAGCAGAATGACGGCCGGGCGGTGGTTCAGTTATCCTGACTGGGCGTCATATGAGGTCCTTCAGAATAACAGCCTCCAACGGAGGCTCTTTACCAGGTTATCAGCTGTGTCCAATCACGGCTGATCACGATGTAAACAGGAAGAGCCGTTGATCGGCTTTTCCTCACTCCCGTCTGACAGACGCGAGTAGAGGAGAGCCGATCGGCGGCTCTTTTGAAAGGGGGAGTCTGTGCTGATTGTTTATCAGCGCAGCCCCCCTCAGATGCCCACACTAGACCACCAGGGAAGCCCCCAGGACCACCAGGGAAAGGGGGAAACGTGGATGGCCAGGTACACCCCCCATGGCCATCCACATGTGAAAAAATATGCCTAAAATATGCCAATCAGTGCCCACAAATTGGCACTGACTGGCACCTCTGTGGCACATTACAAACAGGGATGCCCAGCAATGCCACCCATCAGTGTCCATCAGTGCCACCTATCAGTGCCCATCCATGCCCATAAGTGCCCACCTATCAGTGCCCATCCGTGCCACCTATCAGTGCCACCCATAAGTACCCATCAATGCCACCCATAAGTACCCATCAGTGCTGCCTATGAGTGCCCATGAGTGCCACCTATCAGTGCCCATCAGTGCCACCTATCAGTGCCCATAAGTGCCGCCTATCAGTGCCCATCATCAGTGCCTGTCAGTGCCACCTCATCTGTGCCACCTCATTGGTGCCCATCAGTGCCGCCTTATTAGTGCCCGTCAGTGCAGCCATATCAGTGCCCGTCATTGAAGAAGAAAACTTATTTACAAAAAAAGTAACAGAAACAAAAAGAAACTTGTTTTTTCAAAATTTTCGGTCTTTTTTTATTTGTTGCACAAAAAATAAAAATTGCAGAGGTGATCAAATACCACCAAAAGAAAGCTCTATTTGTGGGAACAAATAATAAAAAATTTGTTTGGGTATAGTGTTGTATGACCTTGCAATTGTCACTCAAATTGCGACAGCGCTGAAAGCTGAAAATTGGCCTGGGCAGGAAGGTGTCTAAGTGCCTGGTATTGAAGTGGTTAAACACTGATTTTGTTGGAAGTACCAATAAATATAGCCTTATGGATAATTTTCAGTTTTTTTCCCGTGCGTGATTGTGTAGACAGGGCCCCAGTGCACTGTATTGCCCGGAGGCCTATAATCAGCGGCGTCGCTAGGGGGTGGCTTTTGGAGCTATAGCCCCGAATCTGGGGCCCATAGCACAGAGTCTCTGCAGAGGTCCCCAACTACAGGGTCGTGGCCCACTACCTGGCCGCGGCCTCTCTTCAGCCAAGTGCAGCAGGCAGCACAAGAGAGCAGGAGAGCGGGCAGGCAGTACAGAAGAGCCAGGCATGACATCATCTCTCACCACTGGCCTTGCATCAACGCTGTTCCACCCTCACTATGCAGCCGTGGGCAGCAGAGAGATTGCATCATCTCTCACTGCCCGCCCCCTCTCTGGTGGAACTCTGAGGTACGGAGGGTCTCTCTGGGGACCCTAATGCAAAGGGGAGGCCCCCTGGGGACTCTGATGTAAGGGGGGCTTTCTGAGGACCCTGATGTAAGGAGGGGCTCTTTGGGGACCCTGATGAAAGGGGGAGGCTCTCTAGGGACCCTGATGTAAGGGGGGCTCAATGGGGACCCTGATGTAAGGGGGAGGGTCGATGGGGACCCTGATGTAAGGGGGCTCTCTGGGGACCCTGATGCAAGGGAGAGGCTCTCTGTGGCCCCTGATGCAAGTGGGAGGCTCTCTGGGGACTCTGATGAGATGAAAGGGGGGCTCTCTGGGGACACTGATGCAAGGGAGAGGCTCTCTGTGGATCCTGTTGCAAGTGGGAGGCTCTCTGATTTACGGGGGGCTCTCTGGGGACCCTGATGCAAGGGGGAGGCTCTCTGTGGACCCTGATGCAAGTGGGAGGCTCTCTGGGGACTCTGATGAAAGGGGGGCTCTCTGGGGACACTGATGTAAGGGGGGGCTCTCTGGGGACCCTGATGTAATGATAATATATATATATATATATATATATATATTTATATATATATATATATATATACACACACACATGTAATATATACATGTGTATGGCCGCCCAAGCGTCAAGCGCATGATTCTTTACTTCGCTGCTTTGGGCTCTAGCCCCATATCTTTTGTAGACCTAGCAACACCCCTGCCTATAATGCTCTTAAGATGGCCCTGGGCAAGTCCGTTTGTTCGGAAAGTCTGTCGTAAGTCTGCTGAAAGTCCATCTAATAGACCATCGGACCAGTCTGGTCGAAAAGTCCGCTTGTGTGTATGCGGCATAAGATGCGTGTCTTCCTTTATACTGCTCCACATTCATATATCATATGCCATACCCTTTGCTGGTCCAGTGTCTGCCCAACCTTGTATTTTAGTTTCCTCTTCTATACTTCTCCACATTCATGTACATTCCATTCTTCTCTTCTTCATATTGCTGTATTATATCTCATACTCTTTGCTGGTCTAGTGTCTGCCCAATTCTGCATTGCCTGTCCTCCTTTATACTCCCTTACATTTATGCATTATATCTCATACTATTCCTCTCGTGTTCCTGTTAATACATAATCCTGGTGCTTTTACAGTTCTTGACTGTGCTTACCAATGTCAGCTCCTGCTGTAGTCTATGCTTGCTACAAAGTTACAATGTCTGTGGACTGAGGAAATGCTTTCTTCAGCCTGAAGCAGACTTATTACATTATTCCAGCCTAGGCAAGGTCACTCTACTGGAGTTTGAGGATGACTTTACACAGGTTGGACTTGATGGACTTGTGTCTTTTTTCGACCTCACCTACTATGTAACTAAAATTAATCAAAGAATATATAAACCCAGAATTTCATATCCCTTTCCTGATATGTGTATGCTGTACCATGAGCTTGTATGAAAAAGTTTCCTGTTCTCTTTCTATTGCTTCCTTTGTGTGAAATCCCCGGTGTTCATGCCAGTCCTTCTGCTTTCCTAATAAACCACATAAGGCCTATTTTTCAGACTTGGTGTTTACAAGTTAAAAAAATCATTTTTTTTTTTTGCTAGAATATTACTTAGAACCCCCAATCATTATAAATATTTTTTCTAACACCCTAGAGAATAAAATGGAGGTCGTTGCAATACTTTCTGTCCCACGGCATTTGCGCAGTGGTCTTACAAGCGCGCTTTTTTTTGGAAAAAATACACTTTTTTCAATTAAAAAAATAAGACAACAGTGAAGTAAGCCCGATTTTTAAAAATATTTTGAAAGATAATGTTGCACCGAGTAAATTTATACCCAACATGTCACGCTTCAAAATTGCGCCTGCTCGTGAAATGGCGACAAACATTTACCCTCAAAAATCTCCATTGGCGATGTTTAAAAAATTCTACAGGATACATGTTTTGAGTTACAGGGGAGGTCTAGGGCTAGAATTATTTCTTTGGCTCCAACGATCGCGGTGATACCTCACATGTGTGGTTTTCATATGCGGGCGCTACTCACGTATGCGTTTGCTTCTGCGCGCGAGCTGGGCGGGACAGGGCACTTTTTTAGAAAAAAATGTTTTATTATTATTTATTTTACTTTTTATTTTTTATTTTGACACAATCCTTTGAAAAAAAATGTTTTGGGTCACTTTTATTCCTATTACAAAGAATGTAAACATCCCTTGTAATAGAAAAAAGCATGACAGGGCCTCTTAAATATGAGATCCGGGGTCAAAAACACCTCCGATCTCATATTTACACTAAAATGCAATAAAAAAAAATGTCATTTGAAAAAAAACAAAAAAATAAGAAAATTCTCCTTTAAGTGCATTGGGCGCAAGTGACGTTTGATGTTGCTTCTGCCTGTCAATGCTATGGAGCCGAGTGGGGGTTGTCTTCCCCTCACTTGGCAGCCAGCCTCACAAGGGAGCAGATGTGATTGTCTCCGCCATTACCGGTGGGTCTGGTAAGCAGTAGAGACCCCCGAAACTTGGCGGGCCCTCTCCTGCCCCTAATAAAAGTGATCTTGCGGTGAATCCGCCACAGAGACAACTCTTATCTGAAAGCGGACCGCCCGCTGAAGAAGAGGATACCGGGGTTATGGCAGCTATATGCTGCCATAACCCCGGTATTCCTCTTCAAAGAGCCGCTGTATAATGACATCGAGTGGTTAAAAACCCACCAAACTAGGCATGAGAGCACAGCGTGGTCAGTTTTATAATTGTGCTGGGAACTCAGCCTGCTTTCCTCCAATGATCAGACTTGTGCTGACAACCCCCCCAGCCATTCACTGGGAAGATCAGTGTTCTGCTGTTTCTCCTCCCCTACCTCTGCAAACTCCTTATGCAAATGGGAACAGACAGTATGTGATCTATTATAAAAAAAGAAGGAAAAAGGTATTTATAATGTTTTATATCTCTACAAAAATGTTTTGCCTTTCATTTCTATTTTAAATTTAATGTTTTTTTGTTTTTTTTTACAAGGCGAGGGCTCACATAGGCTTTAATGCAGGCTAATAAAGCACCTAAGAGGTCCGCTTTAACCATTTATGGACCGACCCACGCTGATACACTGCGGCAGGGTAGTCCACCCTGTGCAAAATCATGTACAGGTATGTGATTTCGAGCAGTGGGTCTGGGGGGCGCGCATGTCCAATCACAGCGGGAAGCCAAATCAGCGGGACCCGGCGTAAAAAAATAAAAATAATAAAAATTCCATTAAAAAAATAATAAAAATGCCATAAAAATATCCCATAATTTGTAGACACTATAACTTTTGTGCAAACCAATCAATATACAGTACACTTATTGGGATTTTTTTTTTTTTTATCCAAAAACATGTAGCAGAATACATATTGGCCTAAACTGATGAAGAAATTAGATTTTTTTTTAAATTTTTATTGGATGTGTTTTATAGCAGAAAGTAAAAAAATAGTGTTCTTTTTCAAAATTGGCGGTCTTTTTTTGTTTATAGCGCAAAAAATAAATAAAAAACCGCAGAGGTGATCAAATCCTACCAAAATAAAGCTCTATTTGTGGGGAAAAAAAGGACATCAATTTTATTTGGGTACAACGTCGCACGACCGCGCAATTGTCAGTTACTATAAAGTAACTCGGTGCCGTATGGCAAAAAATGGCCTGGTCACGAAGGGGAGTTAAAATTTCAGAAAAAAATATGAATACTAGCTCTGAATGTCATAGTAATACAACTGGAATTGTTTTGTCCCTTGTATGAATTTCCCGATTGTGTAGCAATGTACATCTGTGTCCTGCCAAGAAAAAACACAATTAGCCCAAGAGGTGGAATCTAAGCCAATGACAACAGACCGAATCAATCACATTCATATATACTTTGTATCCAAAAGTAAAACCTTCCAAACCACATATTATTATACACCATCCAATGTTACCAGCAGCAGGTAAAATAGCAAGGACAGACGGAGGTGTTTGTGATCTGCAGAGTCCTGCGTCAGCTCTGTATATACAGTGACTCACTACACACAATGCAATCACAATACAATTGCAATGATTGTGTCGTAATCTCCTGCATGATTGCAATACCGTCTTATAAGAACAGTATATGTACCAAAGAATTTTCTGTCAAACGATTTAGCAATCGATGATTGCAAAATAACCAGCTAGGTATTATTAGCAAACAATATATACTTTATAAAAAGAAGGGGTGGCTGAATGCTCCAAACACACACTGTAGAACAAGGTAAAGCTAAGAAGGTTATTTTCTGTTACTATTATTATTATTATTATTATTATTATTATATGTTTTATTATTATTGCGTGTATAAGTAATAACAGTGGTGGTGTATTATTATTATTTGTATTATTCATGTATGTATTAGTAATAGCAGTGGTGGTGTAGTATTATTATTATTATTATTATTAATATTATTTTTATTATTATTATTATTATTATTATTTGTCTTCTTATTGAAAATATCGGAATTATCAGTGGTTGTTTTTATTATTATTATTATTATTATTATTATTATCTGTATTTTGATTATTAATATTCTTATTTGTACTGATACTTGTATTATTATTATTATTGTTTTTATTATTATTATTTTTATTATTACTGTCTGTATTAGTGTTAACATAGATGGTGTATTATTATTATTATTATTATTATTATTAGTAGTAGTAGTAGTAGTAGTGGTGGTAATAGTAGTAGTAGTACTATTGTTATGTTTTATTATAATTTGTATTCTTATTAATTTTTTATTGTTGTTTCAATAATTAGCATTACTAGTGGTGGTGTATTATTATTATTATTTCTAATATTATTGTATGTATTAGTAGTAGCAGTGGTGGTGTAATATTATTATTTTGTATTGTTTATTATTATTATTATTATTATTATTATTATTATTAAATGTATTAGTATTAGCAGTGGTGGTGTATTATTGATATTTGTATTATGACTAGTATTATTATTATTTGTACTGTTGTTTGTATTATTATTTGTATTAATATTAGCAGTGGTGTTCTTCTTCTTCTTCTTCTTCTTCTTCTTCTTCTTCTTCTTCTTCTTCTTCTTATTATTATTATTATTATTATTATTATTATTGTTATCTGTATTTTTATTATTAATATTATTATTTGTACTGATATTTGTATTATTATTATTATTATTAGTATTATTATTATTAATATTATTATTATTAGTAGTAGTAGTAGTGCTATTATTGTTATTTTTTTATTATAATTTGTATTATTATTAATGTTTTACTGTATTTTTACTGTTATTTCATTAATTAGCATTACTAGTGGTGGTGTAATATTATTATTTTGTATTGTTTTTATTATTAATATTGAATGTATTAGTATTAACAGTGGTGGTGTATTATTAATATTTATATTATTATTATTATTATTATTGGTACTTTTGTTTGTATTATTATGTGTATTAGTATTAGCAGCAGCTGAATCTGAGCATAGTGAGGGTGATTTCAGTACTGTCAGCCTAGAAGGCAGTTTTGTTTGGAGGATGCAGTCATTTCTCGAAGCTCGGGTGGCCCCAGCCAAATGATTCCGCTCATTTCCACAGCACTTTATTATTTTATAGCATGTTGGCTTTTGATTTTGCTCTTTTTAAAATGTTGTAATTGGGATTTAACTGCAGACACAGATCAACCATGGCCACATAAAGGTGTCAGATGGTGATTCAGCTTTTGATGTTGGGTGAGTCTGCTTTATCATATAGAGACATTTCTGGATGATTGTTGTATATGTGCCCCTCCTATGATATCAATTCAGATTTTTGCTTGTTCTCAGCTTTCAGCACGCTTCTGATTGGGGAAAGCCAAGCTGCCACCACACGTAAGTAACCCCACCAACCCTTCCCTAGAAGAGTTTATTTCCATTGGGAGCTCAGCACTTGTCAACACTTCAAACATTGAAAGGGACAACTTTTATATATCCAGGAACAATAAGCAAATACAACCTATTACTGTACCTCTGCCTTCCCATTCCTTGTACTTTAAATGTTTGTGAAGCCGCCGTCTCATTGGGTCCCAAGCCCTACTCTATAGAAGCGATTTCCATACAATTATAATAGCCAACTAATGATAACCAAAAAGGCCATTGTAACCCTTTGCAATGTTCATATTCAGCCTGAGCCAGCAGGGGAGTTACTAGGTGGCAAAAAGACCAGGGCTTCAGCCCAAAGTCCAAGGTCGGTACGGGGGAGGGCGTCTACGGTGGCAATGTGGGGTTTTTTGGCTGGGCGGTGGGGTTGTGTGTCGGGGGGGTAAGCTCACTTGCTGGTTGCTGCCTGGCTTCCCGGTGCCCATTAATGCTGACCACTAAACTCATCTGCCTGCCACACTGACCAACCTGACATACATACACTGACCTACCTATCTGACATACATACACTGACCTACCTACCTGACACGCACTGACCTATCTGACACGCACTGACCTATCTGACATGCACTGACCTACCTGACACGCACTGACCTACCTGACATACATACACTGACCTACCTGACACAAACTGACCTACCTGACATACATACACTGATCTACCTGACAGACACACTGACCTACCTGATACACACTGACCTACCTACATACACTGACCTACCTACCTGACATACACTGACCTACCTGACACACACTGACCTACATACACTGACAGTAGTGACACACACTGACCTACCTAACCAGGAAACTTCATGTGTCCTGCAGCAGCAGCTCAGCCGTGGTGTGCGGTGCACGCCCATCATCACAGCAGGCAGCCAGAGGAGAGGAGGAGAGCCGAGCGCAGAGCTGGGATCTCACGCAGCCGCAGCGTTGTAATTCCCACCTTCTGGAGCCTGCAGCACCTATGATGGATGTCACACGTCCAGTGGTCCCACCATTGGACCAGCGGGACGTCCATCAGTGCTGCAGGCTCCAGAAGGGGGGACCTGCTATGGGACGCGGCGGCACTCGACCGCGCTCAGCAGCACTTGGCGGCGCTCAGGATAAGATCGGTCCCGGATTGGCGGCGCTTGGGACTATTGATAGAACGGTGCCCACTCGAGACCTTTTGGGGACCCACTCGGGGTTTCAGCCACTGTGAGCCCCCCCTGCCGACGCCACTCACTGTGAGCCAGTCATCTGTACAATATAGAGAGCAGCTACCTGTATGATTCAATGTCCTCAGTGCTAGTAGCCATAAATGGATTCTGTATTGCACTGCGTTCATGTAACCACTTGAGATGCTGATCACAAACTGCTGGAAGAAGGCAACCCTTGCATGACTTTAGTTAGGCCCCTCCTCGCCATCTCATGCACTTCAACTTAAATGTTACCTTCTAATCTCCAAGGTGAAAATTTAGATCTCCCTTGACCCCCAACACTAACCCAGCTCAACTAACGATAGGTGCGAGGTGCTGAAAATACTTTTTTTTTAGATACTAGAAGATCTTTACTTGGGCCTGAAATACCCTTGGTTTTGAAGCCCCCACAAAAAGGAACCTTTCAAATCAAGGGGGTCACCAATCTTGAGTAGTATATGTATATCTGAACCAGAAGGAGTGCCAAACATACATGGTGGTGATCAGGGGCGGACTGACCACTCATGGGGCCCCCGGGCAATAGGAGATTATGGGGCCCCCCAAGCAATCAGAAATTATGGGGCCACACAGTGTACACACACACAGTATACAATCACACAGTATACACATACATGTACACACAGTATACACAGACATGCTTCTATTGGCTGGGAAGGTACTGGAGAGGTGGGGCAGCTATAATCTCGGGATTTTTAGACCAAAAGGATGTCGGTAAGGGACATTTCAGAGACAGATGTAAAAAAAACACAGATTTTTTACATACTGTCTCTGGTTTTACTCAGGCTGGCAACCCTGATGGGGCCCCCTAGTGGCCCGGGGCCCTCGGGCAGTGCCTGAGTGGCCGAATGGTCAGTCCGCCCCTAGTGGTGATAGTCCATGCATGTATTTTATTGATCCACAAACTGCAAAAGTACAACCACAAGGAACCAACATCTTTCAAGGAACAAACCAACCCCCTTCATCAAGGCTACAAAGAGACGCACACACCCAACATACGTTATAGAAGTGACTCCAGCAAAGACACTCTTATCTCACACTGAGCCTGAAAGTTACCCAGAGCCAAGAATCCACCAATCTGTTCCAAAACAAAAATAAAGAAAGTAAATACAGTATTTGACAAATAGAGTGTGTGCGATTAAATTCCATTTCTATTGCCTGTGTTCTCTGCCAGTGCTGATTTGTTATCAGTTTCATTTTTCCCAGTCCTCTCCATGGACTACAAAACACCTCTGCTGTAAGTGGTTGAGAACCTCAGACATTAAATATGAACAAAGCATACCCCTCTATAGTGTGTACGTGTCTCAATCCAGAGCACTTAGTGTCAGTTCTGTCTACTGCCCATTACCTCTGCTAACTACACGAGACACTTCTGGCAAGTTTTCCTGACACCAAGAGGTAAAAGGTGACAGGGGAGGGACCTCCAGCACACAATCTGCAATTGACAGCTCTGTTCCTGTGTGCTGTGTGAATGGGGGGGGGGGGGGTGTCATCTCCCTCCAATCAGCTCTCAGAGCTCACTGTGCTCTGCAGTGTGTCAAACAAACCACCCACCACACCCTGTTCGGTCGGTCTGTCAGTCTAACCCCCCCTCCATTGCTTGGTCGATCGGCAAACCACCCCCCATCACTCACTCATCCACCCACCAGCCCCGCACCTACCCCATCTAGGTTGCGTGCAGCTTCGGCGGCTTTCTCCTGCATGTCCTCCTCCTCGGCGGCTTCCTTCTCGACAGCCCATGCGGTCGCTTCTTCTCTCAGTCAATCGAGTCTTAAGACCCGCTTCCTGGTTGGCCGGGAGGAGAAGCAGGTAAACAATAGGGAATATTAATTCACTATTGTCACACAACTGGGTGGGCTCAGGGTGCAGTGCTCTGCGCCCCCGAGCCCACCCTTTTTGAAGCCAATTAGAGCCTCAGGCTCTAATCATGTGCTAAAAAAAAAAAAACATTGAAATCCATGCTTCCAGTGCACTGCATGTAGATTAGGGGTGGGCATAGTGAAGGGAACTCTTAAGGTGCCAGCATAAGACATTTTGGACAATTTCATCAGTGTTCCATCAGTGCAGGCCAGTCAAGTTCCTCCACCCCAAACTCGCTCATCCATGCTTTGTGCACTGGTGCGCAGTCATGTTGGAACAGGAAAGGGACATCTCCAAACTGTTCCCACAAAGTTGGGAGCATAAAATTGTCCAAAATGTCTTGGTATGCTGACGCCTTAAGAGTTCCATTCACTGGAACTAAGGGGCCGAGCCCAACCCCTGAAAAACAACCCCCACACCATAATCCCCCCTCCCCCCACACCATAATCCCCCCCTCCACACCATAATCCCCCCTCCATCAATTGATTTGGATCAGTGCATAAAGCAAGGTCCATAAAGACATGGATGAGCGAGTCTGGGGTGGAGGAACTTGTCTGGCCTGCACTGAGTCCTGACCTCAACCCCACAGAACACCTTTGGGATGAATTAGAGCGGAGACTGCGAGCCAGGCCTTCTTCTCCAACATCAGTGCCTGACCTCACAAATGCGCTTCTGGAAGAATGGTCAAACATTCCCATAGACACACTCCTAAACCTTCTGTACAGCCTTCCCATAATTGAGTAAATAAATGCGCGGTATAAAATGTATTTACTCAATTTCTTTACACAATTAGACTTTGGTCTTACTACGAGCTGCTCCCCACAGATTCACAAATATTTTTAATTTTAGTTTATTGTTTGGTTCAGTGTGCGTGGCTTATAGGTATCACCTATTTTTTCAGCCTTCCCATAAGAGTTGAAGCTGTTATAGCTGCAAAGGGTGGGCCAACTCAATATTGAACCCTACGGACTAAGACGGGGATGTCATTAAAGTTCATGTGTGTGTAAAGGCAGGCGTCCCAATACTTTTGGCAATATACTGTATTTAACCACTTGACGACCGCTCACTGTATATGTACGTCATTTTTTTGATGCTGCCACAACCGAGGTATCCATCTTTACAGTGAGCGGTTCTGTACACGATAACGGTGGTCTCTGCGGCGGGTTCGCCGCGAGATCACCGTTATCGGCGGCGGGAGAGGTGCCACCCCCCCTCCCGCCGCTCTCCCGCGCCCTCCGCCGCTTACCGGAGCCGTCGGTAGCGGCGGAGGAGATCGGGACCTGTCACTGCCGAGGTACTGAGACGAGTGAGGCCAAGATGGCCCCCACCCGTCTCTATACCATGTGACGGCCGGAGCGACGTCATTATGACGGCTCCGCCCACTTCTCTTAAAGGCACAATTTTTTGTGTCATTTTTTTACACGACTTTCTTTTTTCTTTTTTTTTTTGCATTTTAGTGTAAATATGAGATCTGAGGACTTTTTGACCCCAGATCTCATATTTAAGAGGACCTGTCATGTTTTTTTCTATTGCAAGGGATGTTTACATTCCTTGTAATAGGAATAAAAGTGATCCAAATTTTTTTTTTTTAAAACAGTGAAAAAATAAATTAAATAAAGTAAAATAAATAATAAAAAAAAAAAAAAAATTTTTAAAGCGCCCTGTCCCGATGAGCTCGCGCGCAGAAGCGAACGCATACGTGAGTAGCGCCCGCATATGAAAACGGTGGTCAAACCACACATGTGAGGTATCGCCGCGACCGGTAGAGCGAAAGCAATAATTCCAGCCCTAGACCTCCTCTGTAACGCAAAACATGCAACCTGTAGAATTTTTTAAACGTCGCCTATGGAGATTTTTAAGGGTAAAAGTTTGACGCTATTCCACGAGCGGGCGCAATTTTGAAGCGTGACATGTTGGGTATCAATTTACTTGGCGTAACATTATATTTCACAATATAAAAAAAAATTGGGCTAACTTTACTGTTGTCTTATTTTTTTATTCAAAAAAGTGAATTTTTTCCAAAAAAAGTGCGCTTATAAGACCTCTGCGCAAATACGGTGCAAATAAAAGTATTGCAATGACCGCCATTTTATTCTCTAGGGTGTTAGAAAAAAAAACATATATAATGTTTGGGGGTTCTAAGTAATTTTCTAGCAAAAAAAACCTGTTTTAAACATGTAAACACCTAAAATCCAAAACGAGGCTGGTCCTTAAGTGGTTAAGATCAGCGTTTTTAACAAGGTGTCTGTTGCTCTTTGCTATTTTAATCACTTCAGCCCCGGAAGAATTTACCCCTTCCTGACCAGAGCACTTTTTGCGATTCGGCACTGCGTCGCTTTAACTGACAATTGCGCGGTCGTGCGACGTTGCACCCAAACAAAATTGAAGCCTTTTTTTCCCCACAAATAGAGCTTTCTTTTGGTGTATTTGATCACATCTGCTGTTTTGAAAAAAAAGCAATTTGCTTCAGCTGATTTTGAAAAAAAAAAGCAATATTTTTTACTTTTTGGTATAATAAATATCCCCCAAAAATATATAAAAAAAAAACTATTTTTTTGCTCAGTTTAGGCCGATCCGTATTCTTCTACATATTTTTGGTAAAAAAAAATTGCAATAAGCGTATATTGATTGGTTTGCGCAAAAGTAATAGCGCCTACAAAATAGGGGATAGATTTATGGCATTTTTATTATAATTTTTTTTTTTATTAGTAATGGCGGCGATGTGTGATTTTTATCGTGACTGCGACATTATGGCGGGCCCATCGGACATTTTTGACACTATTTTGGGACCATTGTCATTTATACAGCGATCAGTGCTATAAAAATGCACTGATTACTGTGTAAATGACACTGGCAGGGAAGGAGTTAAACACTAGGGGGCGATCAAGGGGTTAAGTGTGTCCTAGGGAGTGATTCTAACTGTGGAGGGGAGGGGCTTCCACTCACATGACAGCGATCACTGCTCCCGATGACAGGGAGCAGTAGATCTCTGTCATGTCACTAGGCAGAACAGGGAAATGCCTTGTTTACATAGGGATCTCCCGTGACACAATCGCGGGGCACCGGCGGACATCAAGTCTGCGGGTCACGCGGGCACGGTCACGGAGCACACGGCGGATACACGCGTGCCCACAATGCCGCTTCTTAAAGGGGACGTACCTGTACGCCCATTTGCGCAGCCGTGCCATTGTGCCGACGTATATATTGTCGTGCGCTGGTCAGTAAGCGATTAAATCATGTTAAAAAAAAATGTATTAATTTATTTGTGTGATTTCTTGGTGGCACATATAAAGCCCGACTTGTGTATCTCTCTCCTTTTTTGAACATTAAAAGGGTTCTTTACCTTGTACATTTTGGTTATGTTCTCTGGTTATTCATCATTCTTTCCATAACCTCTTGCTTTTTCCACTGTAGAAGTTCCGTGCCCTCCTAACTCATCCTACGGCTGCAGATCTCCTTGCTACAGTAGCTGTGACTCCCTCCCCCTCACCGCCTGCACCGGGAAGTGTACACCGGCTTGTACATGTAATCAAGGGCTCGTCTTCCAATCAGCGGATTCGGATGTCTGTGTGCCCGTCAGCTCTTGTGAAGTGACCTGCCAGGAAAACGCACACTTTGTGCCGTGTTACAGGACACCCCTGCTGACTTGTGCCAATCTGGGCATCCACTACCAGCAATCTCGGTACTGCATGCCCCGCTGTGTGTGCGATGATGGGTACGTCCTGTCCAATGAGCCCAATCCTCGCTGTATAAACAAGAAGAAGTGCTGACTGTAAAATTTAAAAAAAATTACATTGTTTAGACCCAATGTAGCTTATATTTACTGAAAACCTGGAAAATCTATCTGTGTAATGTCCTATACAGTAAAACCTTGGATTGCAAGTATAATTCATTCCAGAAACATGCTTGTAATCCAAAGCACTTGTATATCAAAGCGAATTTCCCCATAAGAAATAATGGAAACTCAAATAATTTGTTCCACAACCAATTATTCATAAGTCCTTCAGTTTATAGTCCATATAAAAAAGATTATAGCAATGTGATTGGTTATGTAACCATAAAATGTCCATCTACAAATGGAAGCCTCCACAAGGGGATTAGAAGCAAAATCCAGCAGAAGCTCCAGAGTATAAAAGAAAAGAGCCTCTAAGTGTAGCAATATGTTGCTAAATGTTGTACTTTCATTAAATGTAACTATATTGCTACACTTAGAGGCTCCTCTCTTCTCTTTTATACTCTGTTGTGATATGATGCTACTTGTATATCAAGACATCGCTTGTATATCAAGTCAAAGTTTATTTAAAAAATTTAGTTAAAAAAAATGCTCTTAAACCAAGTTACTCTCAAACCTGTAATTCTTCTTTATACTGGTCCCATCATCCCATACACCAGTTGAAATGTCTTACCATTAGTTTCATTATTGGGTTAGTATTAAACTGGTTCTAAATGCAGATTTTTTTTTAAAAAAAAAACCCAGTCCCCACTTATACTTACCTGAGACTGATCTCAATCCAGCGATGTGCAAAAGCTGGCCCCGCTCTCTCCTTCCTCTTATCAGTGCCGTCTCAGTGTCCATCAGTGCAGCCTCATCAGTGCACATCAGTACAGCCTCATCAGTGCCCATCAGTGCAGCCTCATCAGTGCCCATCAGTGCAGCCTCATCAGTGCCCATCAGTGCAGCCTCATCAGTGCCCATCAGTGCAGCCTCATGAGTGCACATCAATGCAGCCTCATCAGTGCACATACTTACCTGAGACTGATCTCAATCCAGCGATGTGTAGAGGCTGTCCCCACTCTCTCCTTCCTCTTATCAGTGCCGTCTCAGTGCCCATCAGTGCAGCCTCATCAGTGCACATCAGTGCAGTCTCATCAGTGCACATCAGTGCAGCCTCATCAGTGAAGGAGAATTCTATGCACGATAAAAGTTTGACAGAAACTGGCTTATATGGATGAATAACTACAGTAACCAATAACATTTCTACTGGACTAAAGTTGGAATATACTAATATGACGAATGTTACATTGAGAAAAAAATTGTGTATCATAATGTCATATATGTTATGTTTTCTCCTTTTTCGTATATGTTTTTTTAACCTCTGAAAAACCTAATAAAACATTGAAATAAAAAAAAAAAAACATTTTATACCTGAAACTAGGAAAAACATATTTTTTTCAAAATTTTCCGTCTTTTTTCATTTTTTTTTTTTTTTTTGGAAAAAATAAAAAAACAAATGATGATTAACCACTTCAGCCCCCAGAAAGATTTGCCCCCTTAAAACCTTCCTTTCTTTTGAAATTTTCTCTGATTTGTCATATATGCTCTGTTTTCATTCATTTTTTTGTTGTTCCTTTTTGTAGAGCAGCATTAACCACTTCAGCCCTAGAAGATTTGGCTGCTCAATGACCAGAGCACTTTTTGCGATACGGCACTGCGTCGCTTTAACTGACAATTGTGCGGTTGTGCAGCGCTGTTCCCAAACAAAATTGCTGTTCTTTTTTCCCCACGAATAGAACTTTCTTTTGGTGGTATTTGATCACCTCTGCGTTTTTTTTTTTGTTTTGTTTTTTTTTGCACTATAAACAAAAAAAGAAGAGTAACAGTTTTGAAAAAAAAAAAACAATATTTTATACTTTTGGCTATAATAAATATCCCCCCCCCCCCCAAAAAAAATAAATAAATAAATAAACAAAAGAAATGTCTTCATCAGTTTAGGCCGATATGTATTCTTCTACATATTTTTGGTAAAAAAATAGCAATAAGCGTATATTGATTGGTTTGCGCAAATGTTATAGTGTCTACAAAATAGGGAATAGATTTATGGCACTTTTATTATTATTTTTTTTTTTTTTACTGGTAATTAAGGTGATCAGTGATTTTTAGTGGGACTGCGATATTGCGGCGGACAGATCAGACATTTTTTTACACATTTTTGGGACCATTGACATCTATACAGGGATCAGTGCTATAAAAATGCACTGATTACTGTGTAAATGTCACTGGTAGGGAAGGAGTTAATACTAGGGGGCGATCAAGGGGTTAAATGTGTTCCCTAGGTGTGTTTCTTACTGTGGGGGGATGGTAGTAACTAGAGGAGGAGATATATCGCTGTTCCTACTTAGTAGGAGCAGACGATCTGTCTCTCCTCTCCTGACAGAACAGAGATTTGTGTGTTTAAACATACAAATCCCCGTTCTGGCTCTTGTGCCCACGATCGCGCATGGCCAGCGGTCATCGCGCCAGCCAGCCACGTGCAACGGCTCCCCCGCCATGTAGCGGGTGTGTGCACGCCTTAGGCGACACGCGTGTGCCTGCTACAGCTGTTTAAAGGGCCGATGTAAAGCTATGGCAATTTGCGGGAGAGATCCGACCTGACGCCATATAATGACGGTGGCTGGTCGGCTAGAGGTTAAATGATATTGATATTTCCAAAACTATGTGGAGACCCCTTCAAACCATGGTGGTCAGTTGTTTCCATAAGTAAGTGGACCCCTCCAATTGATGGTGGTCGTGCATTTCCAGTGGAGGGTACTGTTAATACTACAGCATACAAAGATATTTAAAAAAATCATGAGGAGACCCTTCCAAATCATGGTGGTCAGGTGTTTATATAAGTATGCAGAACCCCTTCAAATGATGGCCATCAAGCATTTCCAGAAGGATGTGGAACTACTCCAAATAATGGTGGCCAGGTCTGTCCAATGAAGGATTCTGTTAATATTACATCATACAAAGACATTTTAGACATCTATGCTTTTCCAGCCTTGTGGTAACAGTTTGGTGAATACCCTATTTTGTTCCAATATGACAGTGGCCCAGTGCACGAAGCCAGCTCCATGTAGACATGGTTTGACCAGTTTGGTGTGGAGTGTCCTGCACTGAACCCCCGACCTCAACCCTACTGAACACCTTTGTGGTGAATTGGAATGCTCAACACTTGATCTCACAAATGCTACTTTGGCTGAATAGGTACAAATTCCCAAAGAACACTCCACAATCTTGTGGAAAGCCTTCCCAAAGGAGTAGAGGATACTATTGCCAAAATGGAAGGCCACTCTATCATAACAGCCATGGTTTTGGAAAGAGATGTCCAACATGCTCATACAGTTGGTCAGGGGTCCAAAATTTTTTAGCCACACGGTATATCTGTGTATTTAGGGGAAAGACCTTAGCAGGGATGAGGGATGAAATTTAGCAAATTTAATTTCCCTTACCAGACCAATACACACAATCCAATACACGCAATAGAATGCTAAACAGGATTTTTTAGAAATACAATTAAAAAGATATTTTATACAGCAAATCAAACCATGGTGTATTAGTGTAGCATGATTTTTTTGTTTTTTTTTTAATAGAAGTTTTTGTTTTTTTGTTTTTTTGTTTTTTATTTAATAAGCATGAATTTTTTTTTCAGCTTAACTTTAAATTTCAATGCCTTTTGCGTACATCATGACACACCATTCATCAGATGGTACACCTCATTGTTACACAGGGGTGAACCTGACATAGTAACTGGCGCAAACAATGCAGGGGCACAACAACCTTACAGGTGAAAAATCGATCAACTCCCCTGATAGGATACGGGCCGATCTTGAAATGTATCACTTTAACTCAGAAGGTAACAAAGGTGAGTGCTATTTATTCCTCCAATCCTTCGTGTTTCTTTATCAAAACGATACTTATTGTGTTTGTTGATTACAAAGGATACTTTTCCAAAGGAAACTGTTACATTTTCAATGTTACCAACCTAAAATTACTTTGGAATTGTTTTACCACTGAGCCAGAGACTTGAAAGGCACACAAGAATTGGCACAATACTTTTTGCTCATTAGTTATACCTCAAACAATTTTTATATAATAAATATAGGGATTATTCATATTTATTTTGTTCACCTTTCGCTTACATAGGTGGTTTCTTGATAGTATATAAATTACTGAATACCCAGTGATTACATGTTTTCTTTGCATTCCCTTTTTAAAAGTAATTATGTTAAAACTTAAACTAAAGTAAACAAAAGGAAAAAAGAAAGAAAGAAAAAAAAACAAACATTTGCTGTGTTTAATTTCTAGATTGTTTACAGATTTAAAAAAAAAAATGAAATGGAAAATCGTATGCAATCTATTTATAACAGGTAAGATAACGTTTTAATATTTATTTAAAACATTTTAATATTAGTGAAAAAGTCCTTACATTTAAGGTATAGTATAATTATGTAATTATATTGTGTCTACGGTAATTCTACATGCTTAAAATAATACTGTCATGCATCATGATGTAAAAAAATGATCATTTAAAAAATTATTAAAAAGGCACAAATATAAACAATTATGCATTAAATAGAATTATTTCGGTGTTGAAATGTTTTTTTTTTAAAACTGGATTTCAAAAAATATATATCACATTGAACAGATGCTTATGTTAAAGTTTAACGAAAAAATATATATAAAAAAAACACAAATCAAAAAAATAACATATATTTAATAACATTTTGCTAGCTTTTGTTTGTGCAATAAATAGAATTATTTCGGTATTGAAAAGTTTATTTATTTATTTTTTAAACTGGATTTCAAATAATAAATCACATAGAACAGATGCTTATGTTAACGTTTAACAAAAAAAAAATTATAAAAAAATCACAAATCAAAAAAATAACATATATTTAATAACATTTTGCTAGCTTTTGTTTGTGCATTAAATAGAATTATTTTGGTGTTGAAAAGTTTTTTTGTTTTTTTTAAACCGGATTTCAAATAATAAATCACATAGAACAGATGCTTATGTTAACGTTTAACGAAAAAAAAAAATTATAAAAAAATCACAAATCAAAAAAATAACATATATTTAATAACATTTTGCTAGCTTTTGTTTGTGCATTAAATAGAATTATTTCGGTGTTGAAAAGTTTATTTATTTATTTTTTAAACTGGATTTCAAATAATAAATCACATAGAACAGATGCTTATGTTAAAGTTTAACAAAAAAAAAAATATAAAAAAAATCACAAATCAAAAAAAAAAAATAACATATATTTAATAACGTTTTGCTAGCTTTTGTTTGTGCATTAAATATAATTATTTCGGTGGTGAGAAGTTTTTTTTTTTTTTTGTTTTTTTTTAAACTGGATTTCAAATAATAAATCTTATAGAACATATGCTTATGTTAAAGTTTAACAAAAAAAAAAAAATATAAAAATAATGTATATTTAATAACATTTTGCTAGCTTTTGTTTGTGGTCCTAATACACAAGAAGACAGCAGGAAGCGATTTATTGAAATTACATACATTGATTTTTTTTTTGGAAGGCTATGGCTGGCTTCACACCATTTTGTTGTGGTGCATTGGTTAATTTGAATAAAACCTCAACTTGCCTCCACCACCCATCTGCATTGCATTACACTGCAATGTTCAGTAATGTACTAGCGTACATTGTAATATGGTGCATAGTAAATTAAGGTGCAAGTGATTTTTTTTTTACATTTTTGTGCCTGCTCTGTTGACAGTCCATTCAAATTAATTGGATCACTACTACTTAATGCAATGCACAATAAAGCTATGTTTGTATGCTTTTATCAACACAAAGTGCACAAAAGTGCATTAACATGCAACATTTCATGCGCTGATGCAGGGCCGGTGCAAGGATTTTTATCTATGCAGCTGAAGGTGCACTTTGACCCTCACATTGACCTTTGACCCTTACCTTGACCCTAACACTAACCCTGACCTAGATCAAGCCTACATCTAGATATTTTTTTTTTTTTTTTTTTTTTACACATTATACTATTGTTTGTTTACATTTTTCTCCCCTGGCAAGGAGAGAAAGGTGCAATGGGGTTGATTTACTAAAGGGAAATGCACTTTGCATACAAGTGCACTTGGAGGTGCACTTGGAAGTGAAGTCGCTTTAGATCTGAGGGGAAGATCTGAAATGAGGGGAAGTTCTGCTCATTTTATCATCCAATCATGTGCAAGCAAAAATACTGTTTTTTATTTTCCTTGCATGTCCCCCTCAGATCTACAGCGACTGCACCTCCAAGTGCTCTTGCAGTGCACTTGTAGTGCAAAGTGGATTTGCCTTTAGTAAATAAACCCCAATGTATTCAGAGGAGGAAAAAAACACATGGGTGGGCTGCACAGTTACTTAACACTGTAATAGCCAATCAGAGGCTATCACAGCAATCAGCTGATGGGGATCCAGGCATCCCAATTCCCAATCATTAGTACAAGACCCGGTACTCTCAGCGGTAGAAGCGCGCTGTGCTCTGTGCTAGGAGCGCTCTTTGCAGCACACTCCCAGACTAATAACTAGGAACAGCAGATCTCTCTCTACTCCCCTGACAGAACGGGGGATCTGTTTGTTTACATTGACAGATCCCCGTTCTGGCTCTCTGAGGGGCGATCATGGGTTGCTGGCGGACATCCCGGGTGACGTGCATCCCACATGCATTATCTCTGGTGCCACACCGCGGGCGCGCATGCCTCCCGCGCCGCTATTTCTCTTACACGAACAGCCGTACTGGTACAGCGATTCACGCAATAGAGCCCACCTGCGGTATATCAGTGGCGGATGGTCGGCAAGTGGTTCAGCATCAATAAAATCACTGCTCCTGCATAAATGATCTTTTTTTTTTTTTTTTAATTTGTTGCATTGATAGATGTCCACCAGGGCAGTACCCAGGGCTCCATACCCTTTTTATGGCCAATTACTTGCTTTCAAAATGGGCACCTTTGATTTTTCAAATTCGGGTCCCCTAGACTTCAACGGGGTTCAGGGTTTGGGTCCAAACTTTTGCGGTGTTTTGAGGGTTGTGGCGTGAACCGAGCCAGGGGGTGTTTGGCCCAACTCTACTAGCATGTCTTTGTGCCCAGAGGAAACCCAAGCAGGCACAAGGAGAAGATGCAAACTCTAAGCAGGTAGTGCCATAGTTGGGCTTTTAAAGTATAATTGTTTTTGGCCAATTCCTTTTTTTTTTTTTGACATGTTGGCAACAAAGCAAACTGGTGTTTGATAACAACATTGTTAATAAAATATTTATTTTCCAAATAAAGACCCACAATACTTAAATAATAGTACACTCCGGTGCCCTTTGTACTAACATTTAATTGCTGTTTTGATTTATAGCACTGGCAAGCTGCCAAAGCCGAAGTTATTCTTCTTCGGAAAGCAATGAAAGCAACTGTAAAGGTATTGTCTATTATGGATAATATTCTGCCCAGAAAAATGATCTTGCTTTTGACTTTAGGTTGGTTGAAAGGAGTTGCAATTTCTGTGCACACAGAGAAGGTCATTTTCATTATTTCGCCAAGATAAAAAAAAAAATGTATGAAAAAACAAAAAAATCTATGTAGTGAGACCTGAACTATTGGTTCCATGGGATGGCAGGAATGACCTGACCTTAAATACATTTGAATTTTTTCAGCAAGCTCTATGGTAAAGTAGACCTAAAGGCAGGAGACTTTTTTTTTTTTACCTTAAAGTGACACTAAAGGTTCGTTTTTTTTTTTTTTTAAAATAACAAACATATCATACTTACCTCCATTGTGCAGCTCGTTACGCACAGAGTGGCCCCGAACCTGCTCTTCTGGGGTCCCCCGGCGGCTCAGTGGAAGCGCTCTCCCGGGGGGTTACCTTGTGGGCGCACTCCCAAGTCCAGCATTCGGCGTCCATGGACGCCAAATGCAGGACTCGGCCCCGCCCCTCGCTGCCCCGCATCATTGGATTTGATTGACAGCAGCGGGAGCCAATGGCTGCACTGCTATCAATCTATCTAATCAAGAGCCCCAGGCAGAGAGACAGGGTGTCCCCGTGGGACAAGTTTGAGGGTTCAGGTAAGTAAAACGGGGGGGCTGGGGGGCCGGTCACTGACAGGTGTTTTTTCACCTTAATGCATAGGATGCATTAAGGTGAAAAAACACGAACCTTTACAACCCCTTTAATACATTCTTTGCATTAAGGTAAAAAAATAGTCCGCAAGCAGCCCCCCCAGCTCCCCTAAATACTTACTTGAGCCTGCTCCTGATCCAATGATGTGCATTAGAGCAGAGACTATCTCCGCTCTCTCTTTCCTCATTGGCTCAGAAACAGCAGTGGGAGCCATTGGCCCCTGTTGCTGTCACTCACAACCAATTAGAAGGGAGCGGGGGGCCTAGCCACGCCCTGTGGGTCGTATGGACCCACAGAGCGGACTCGGGAGTGAGCATGCACAAGTGCCCCCTAGCAAGCAGCTTGCTAGGGGGGCACTCTGCAGGGGGGAGGGGCCAGGAGCGCCAAAACCCGAGAAGAGGAGGATTGGGGCTGCTCTGTGCACAACCATTGCACAGAGCAATCAGTATGAAATGTTCGTTATTTAAAAAAAAAAAGTTTGCCTTTAGAATCACAATAAATTGTCAGCCTTGCTACAAGTAAAAGCTTCAATGCAGAGTACCGATCAGCTCTTAGGGTAAGGTCCATAATAATGTTATTATTAATTGATAACCACTGGCTAAATATATTCAGGTGGACTATACAAGTCAGCATTATTAAATTCCTGATCTTGCAACAGTTAGGGATGAGGTTTAGTTTGGCTTGAGTTCAGCTCGAAACCATGTTCAGTGGAACCTGGAAGGAAGCTGTCAGTGTCGGGCCAATAAGTGGGTGGGCGTTTCCTCAAAGCTGGTGAGGAGATTCCTCACCCACTACAAAGTGTGGGGGGGGGGGGATGCTCATGACACCATTGACCTAATATGGTCTCATGACTATATTAGGTCAATGTCCATATTAAAGCAATGATGTCACAAGCATTCTAGCCCTTTTTTGCATGAGCAGCTATGGGGTGGGTATTCCCCCCACCTGCAGCTGATTGATCCAGCATTAACAGTTTCCTACTGGGTTCTGGCCAAATGCAAGTTCATGCCTACACAGCCACAGTAGAGTTTTTCAGAAAAGATCCACCTTTTATCATTAGAAAGCCACCACTGAGCTCCAGTAATAACTTGTTCTTGGCAGAAATTACGTCATCAGTCTGCTGCGGGCAGGAGAAATTATTTTCTTAGTCTTCTCTCCCCCCAGTAATTAGACTGCAACATTGTAACTTTTCAGCAAGTTGAGAGGCTACAGTGTCTGACACATCTGTGGCAGACATTTGTAAACCAAACACAGCTAAGAACTGCACAGGCACCAGGATGGTGTCATCTATGGACCAACATCTCAGGCCAGGAAGCAGATATTGGAAGGCAGGAGGAAGCATTTCCTCAATCTCCTTTTGAGTGCTCATTCGGTATGTATATTGTAACAAGTCATAGGATGTAAAGCAGCCCATAGTCTTTTCGATTTTCTTTCCTTCCACCACAGTTGGAAGGAAAGAAAATCACTTCATCAACACAGACAATGCCTCCCTTTATAGTGTTCTGCCGGGAGCTCGGGAGTCTACCTGGCCGGCAGAACATAATGATCACTGCTAGCGGCTAGAGCTTAGCCAAGGACTGTGCAGGCAACTGGTATGTATATAAGGAATATGACAAACATGTAATAGCTGTGCTGTTTTTGAACACAGAGTGTCCACCTGACATGGAAATGTCAGTTTGCGCAGGGTGCTGGTCCAAATGTCCAATGGAAGGAACTGTTTGTGAAAAAAAAGACTGTGAAGTGGGTTGCGCTTGTAAAGAGGATGGATATCTGAGGCACAATGGAATGTGCATTCCAGCTTATCAGTGCCCCTTCATTCCCAAAGAAGGTGAGAGACCCGTCTATTAAAGTGTATGTCCAGGTATTACCCCAAAATCTTCCTATTCAACTCTAGTTCAAGTCCCAGCATTATACTTCCTCCTACCTTGTTCCTAAAGCAAGGAACTGCTTATATTACTTCCTGTGACTTCACCAAGCTTGTACAATTTTTGCAGGGGCAGCTACTGGGAGGTCATTTCCTACTGACATAGACACGCCCCCAGAATGACATCTCCAAAGAGCCATTTTCATGCACACAGAAGCAATTAGGAAACTTTGGTTAATTTGTTTCTCCTATAATAATTTTAAGGTGACAAATGTCCAGGGGGCATGGTGTGGAGTTCCTGCTCGGGCTGCGATGACTACTGCAAAGTCGAGGGGCAAAAATGCGTTGAGGGCTGCAGGATAGGCTGTGTTTGTGAAAAGAAAGACCATCGCATGTATTATAGAAAATGTCGGAGTAAATACGCATGTCAACAAGAGTACGCTTTAGGTAAGATGCCCAGTCTTTTGTAAACAAACACACAGAAAAATTGTTATCTGTACTTTTAGCTCTGGATTGAAAAAAGGGGGAAAAAACCTTAAAAAAGATCTTATTTAGTAAGTTATATGGACACAACCAGATCATCAATGCTTATAGCACCAATATCCCATGGTATTGAGAGCTTTGGGGGATAAGGGACTTTTCACATATAATTAGTATTACACAAAAAGTGTAAAAAAAATAAATAAAAAAAATTAAAAAAAATTTTTGTAATTAAAAAAAAAAAAAAAATTACAAAATTTAGTTCGTTACAAAAGTTGCTCAAAAACATTTGTACAACCATGAGTTGTCATCCATCAGACATAGAAAGCATATTCATTCATCACCATTGTAATTCAACACGTTTCACCATTCTGGCTTCTTCAGAAAAAAGCATAATGAAAATACTAATAAAATAAGCAAAGAAAATAAATCAAACTGATATTGAGCCATTAACATTCTGTCCATGTTACCACGTGATTAATTAACATACAAGTAAAAGCAAGGTTGCACCCACCAAGCAAGTTAGAGTTCCCAGCAGATGCTCCATACCTACAGAGTTATTTAGAAAAAATGATTTAGAATTAATTATATATTTAGCAAAAAGCGGGTTCCTTGTGATGGAAGTCTTTCCAGCAGTGCCGTATAAGCCCACCAACTGGGATCGAAAAAACCCACAGCTGAATCTCACGCAGAGAGGGGTATGGAGCCACAGTAAATCTGATATAAACATAAACCAAACATGTATTATAATGAGTTCAATGAGTGTCAAAAAATATATAATTTTATTCCTAAATGACAAATTTACATAGTCTTTAACCTACTGGTTTCAACAATTGCACTCACTCACTTCTTTTAATTATGCCGAAACTGCAGGGAGCCTAACTGTCCACTAGATGGCATCAGAAATGACTTGATATTCTATTCACTTGCAGTGAAACAACATAGGTTGTACACATACTGTGGATGATAACAACCTTATAACACAACTGAAACACAGATGTCATAGTTCAGATTGGTATATAGCTTGGCTCAAGAGTAATAGTTATAAACAGGTATGGACGGAAAGCATCACACCAAAGAAATAAGTTACACCTATTATGATCCACTGTGCAAATATGCAGATCTGCCAACAGCCGATCGGATCGTACACTTAAAGTGGAAGTCCATGCACAATTTAAAATCCCTGCATCTATAGACACCAGGGATCTAACACTAACCTCTCTATCGCTGTAAAGAAAAAATTAGTGTACATACTTTTTTGGAAGCCGATCTGACCCGTTCTGACCGGATCCCATGCTGAGCTGTCAGCCGCGGCTTCTCTATGTAGGGGGGTGCAGAGGAGACGGAGGACAACAGAAGCCCCATAGTAACTCTACGGGTGACGTCACTTCCCATTCAATGCACAGCCGTTGTGGTCCGTGTCCTCTGCAGAGCTGCCGGCGCTGGAGATCTGATCGGAGCGGGTCAGATCGGCTTCCAAAAAGGTATGTATACTCATCTTTTCTTTACAGGGATAGAGAGGTTAGTGTTAGATGCCTGGTGTCCATAGATGCAAGGATTTTAGATTTTTTGCATGGACTTCCACTTTAAATGGTGATGCAGGACAAATCCGGCAGTGGGTTTTGCGACCCCCCCGGTCAGTGGGCATATTCGGCACTGCTGGACAGACTCCCATCACAAGGAACCTGCTTTTTGCTCCATTGCCTCTAAATAACCCTGAAGGTAGGGAACTTCTGCTGGGAACTTTAACTTTAACTTGCTTGGTGGATGCAACCTTGCCTTTACTTGTATGTTAATAAATCATGTGGTAACGTGGACACAATGTTAATTGCTTAATATCAGTTTGATTTATGTTCTTTGCTTATTTTATTAGTATTTTCATTACGCTTTTTCCTGAAGAAGCCGGAATAGCGAAACATGTTGAATTACAAGCGCAATGAATGAATATGCTTTCCATGTCTGATGGATGACAACACATGGTTGCGCAAATGTTTTTAATCAACTTTTGTAGCTAAATGCATTTTGTATTTTTTTTAAGTACTTTTTTCTGTAACTATATGTCTTTGAACCTGAAAAGTCCCTTATCCCCCCCACTTGTTTGTCCTTATTCAGGACAAAGTAATATGTCAGATGTAGAGCAGGACATGTAAGGAGTTGAAGAAAAAACTATTATGTTTGTATATGGAGGTGCTAATGACTCTCTTCCCACGCCTTCCACAGTGCTCAATGCCTTATTGACTAATTATGTAGTGACATTATAAGGGGAGTGTTCTTAATCCAGTGTAATCTCTGGCCCAATATAATACAAAGTCTTTGAGGGGGCTAAAGAGAAGCCATCGCTTTATTTTGCTTTATATGGGGAATGAGCAGGTTTTAAACCTCAACTAACACACCCGATACTGTAAGCATCAAGATATGCAGTAGGGACGTGATAATTCACATACAAATAGCACAGATATAGTGATACACATAAATAAGTACATATACACCAAAACTATGAGTGCAGTTCAAATACTCCAAAACTATAAGTACTATGCACTCCACCAGTGATGCAGTGTTAAAGTCCCATTAAACTTCTTGTAAATTCAGTTTATAAACTTCTCCTACATTTTTTTCAACACCGTTATTTCACAATTAGGTTTTGGTGATTGAGTCTTTATTACTACAGTATAGAGTGGAAGTATATTGCCTATTGTTACAACCCCTGAATGCAGTGTTTTATTATTATTATTTTAAGGGATTTAAATCTCACTGCTTGCCTACTTTAGGCAAATTAAGTTAAAATGAGAAACAAAGGAATGCGAGAGAGAAGAGAGATACTGTAAATAAAGAGATGGCGATTAATTTACTAAATTATTAATTAAAAAAAAAAAAAGACTTTTGACTCATTGAATAAGATAAATCTGTACTTCAACAGTCTTCAGTCTATCAGTAAAATAAGTAAGGAAGGGAAAATGAAAAAAAAAATGAAAAAATGGAAGAAAAATAAAGATATAGAGAAAGCTCATTTGAAATCGCATTGAAATTTAAAGAGCAAAGAAGAGTGAAGGAAAGGGAAAAAGAAAGGGAAAAAAGAAAAGAAAATTAAAAGGAAAAAGAAAGGAATCAAAGGAAAGGGAAATGAAAAGGAAAGATGAAAGAAAGAAAAGTGAAAGGAAAAGAAAAAGGAAAGCGAAAAGGAGATTGGAAAGGAAAAGGAAGGGAGATGAAAAATAAAATGGAAGGAAAATTAGATGAAAAGGAAATGTAAAGGAAAAGGAATAGAAAAGGAAAGGGAATGGAAAGAAAAAGAAAGGAAACAGGAAATGAAAAGGAAAGGAAAAGAAAAAGGTATGGAAAAGCAAATGAAAAGAAAGAGAAATTTAAAGGAAAATGAATAGAAAAGCAAAGGGAATAGAAAGAAAGAGGAAGGGAAATGAAAAGTTAAAGAAAAGGAAAGGAGAATAAAAGGTGCAGGAATTAAAGATAACAGGAAAATGGAAAGGGACATAAAAGAAAAGTGAAATTTAATAGAAAGGAAAAGCAAAAGAGGTGAAATAGAAAAAGAAAAGGGGAAAAGGGAAAGGAAAATGAAAAGGAAAGAAAGGGAAAATAAAAGAAAAAAAAAGAAAGAAAAGATTATGGTAAGGAAATGGAAAATTAGGAAAGTGATAGGAAAAGGAACTGAAAAAGAAGGGAGATGAAAAATAAAAGGGAAGGAATATAAGATAAAAAGGAACTGAAAAGGAATATAAAAGTAAATTAAAAGGAAAGGAAATGGAACTGAAAATAAAATAAGAGGAACAGTAAATTAAAAGGGACAGAAAAAGAAAATTAAGTAAAAGGAATAGGAAAAAAAGGAGCAGGAAATGAAAAAGAAAGGAAAAGGAAAGGAGATGAAATAGAAAAGGGAATTAAAAGACGGGGGGGGGGGGGGGGATTTAATAGGAAAAGAAATGAAAAGAAAATGAAAAGAAAAGAAAAAGGAAAGTGAAAAAAAGAAAATGAAGAGGGAAAAGGAAAGGGAGTGACAGGAAAGGGAAAGTAGTTAATAGTTAATAAAAGGAAATGAAAAGGTACAGGAAAGAAAGGAAAATGGAAAGGAGATGAAATAGAAAAGGAAATGAAAAGAAAAGGAAAATGAAAAGCAAAGAAAACAAAAAGAAAAGGAAAAGGAAGGGAAAAAAAACAAAATCACAAAGCAAAAACAAAAGAAAAAAAATGACAAAGAAAATGAAAAGGAACAGGACAGAGAAAATACAAAGGAAAAAAAAGAGTATAGGGAAAATGTGATGAAAAGAATAGGTGAAAAGGAAAATGGAAAAATAAGGAAAAGGAAATAAAAGGAAAAGGAAAAAATTAAGGAAAAAGAAAGGAAAAGGAAAGAGAAGGAAAGGGAAAGGGAAAGGAAAGGAAAGGAGATGAATTAGAAAAAGAAAATGAAAAAGAAAGAAAAATTAAAAGAAAAGGAAAGAACATGGAAAATATAAATGAAAGAAATAGGAAAGGGAATGAAAAGGAAAATTGAAGGAAATAAAAGGAAAAGGAAAATAATAGGCAAGGGAAAGGGAATGGAAAGGAAAATGTATCCCCTTAGCATTTGTATTTCTCTTTACAGTTAAATCTTGTCCCAAAGGCACAAAATGGTCTGACTGTGCAAAATGTCACCAATTCTGTTTCCCTGAGAGCGACTGCGCCAGCAAGTGTTCCCGGGGCTGTGTGTGTCGGGATCGGAAGCTCGCCATATACAAGGGAAGGTGCATGAAGCCAAAACTCTGCTCTAAGTTTGGTAGTCAGGTAAGTTATTTACTTGTAAAGAACACAAACATACTGCTAACAGTGTAAAAATAACATCATTGGTGTGTTGTAACAATTACAAGAGTTAACCATCAATAACAAATGATGTGATTATTATTTAATCAAATTAATAGATCAATAACACATTTAACATATTGCTGGCAATTACTGAAAGAGCACAGGTCAACCCCTTATTATCATAACTTTTGAATTTGGAAAGTACACTGGCATGCAGATAAGGGATAACTTAGAATAGGAAAGCTGTGCTGCAAAAGTTTTGATCGATCAATCAAATCAAAACATGCAAAATATAAAAAAGTACATATTAAATCACTACAGCCTCTTGATGTCACCACAGTGTAATCCAACACAGGCAAGAGAGTGCCCAACCACCATAATGTAAATCTGCTTACCAGATGGCAAGCATAAAGAGCAGGTGGCTATAACCCAGCCGCGGCCTTTAGCTTGCAGATGTCAACACTGGTATCAGCAGACTAAATCATGCAGATCACTCCCTCTCTCCCACTATGGAGTCCGTCTTTGCTCAGGTGGATGCCCCAGAAGAAAGAAGACTGACCATAGTGTAATATTGCCTAAATATATTTATTGAAATGAAGTATTGCACTTACATGTATGATGAAATTGGTATGTGTTAAAAAAGATGCCGGCAGGCACAAACAAATGAAGCCCATCCTCCTGGTACGATCGCGTGGTGACGTCACTATGTGCCTTCTTTCAGACGCGTTTCGCCATACGTGACGTTATCAATGGCATGCAGATACATTAATAATCACCAGACAGAAGCACATGAAGATCTGGAAAAAAAAGAGTTTGTTAAAAAATCACTGGACATTGCCCTATATACAGTAGTTGGCCCAAATACGATTATATTTTTATAATCACACATCAAGTTAGCAGGGGCGGACTGACAACTCATGGGGCCCCCGGGGAATAGGAGATTATGGGGCCCTTGGGCAATAGGAGAAGATTATGGGGCCCCCGGGCAATGGGAGATTATGGGGCCCCCAGGCAATAGGAGATTATGGGGCCCCCAGGCAATAGATTACGGGGCCACAGAGTATACACACACAGACATACAGTATACACACACAGACATACAGTATACACACACAGAATACACATACACACACTGAAAAGGTACTGGAGAGGCGGGCAGCTATAATCTTGGGATTTAAAAAAACAAACACAGATTTTTACATACTGTCCCTGGTTTTATTGAGGCTGGCAACCCTGATGGGGCCCCTTAGTGGCATGGGGCCCTCGGGCAGTGCCCGAGTGCCCGAATGGTCAGTCCGCCCCTGCACGTCAGGACTAAAACTTTGGTATAATTAAACAATTGGCTTACCTATCCAAAAACTATTGTAAATGAAATAGATCCTGACTATATGACATTTCCTTTGTACCGTGTCTCAAATAACTGACATGCTTTCTTTTTCATTAACCAATTGTCCTCTGGAAGATTTACCCCCTTAATGACCAGGCCATTTTTTGCGATACGGAACTGCGTTACTTTAACTGACCATTGAGTGTTCATTCGACGCTGTATCCAAATAAAATTTATGTAATTTTTTCCCCACAAATAGAGCTTTCTTTTGGTGGTATTTCATCAACCCTGAAGTTTTTAATTTTTTGCGCTATGAACAAAAAAAAAGACCAACAATTTTGAAAAAAAAAAAAAAAGTCTTACTTTCTTTTATAAAACATATCCAATAAACATGTGAAAGAGCATTATATATAAAACAATAGAATTGTGATAATACACTACAAACAGCGCTAATGTTGAGCAAGAAATATAAAAACATGTGGCCAACTTCACACGAAAGTCCTTTAAGAGTAGTGAGGAGTTTGGAAAGTGATTCAGAGAGTGTTCATAGATGATCATAAAGCAGAGTCTCAGTGTGCACCTTCCACCGGTCAGTTCAATTCCACCATGTGAGAACACACTCCCCCCAGGGGGTTACACTCACCAGAGCTGTAAGTAAGTGTAAGTGTAAGTCAAGGCTGATACACAAGGCTGATACACAGACCAGATTTATTTGGAGCCCTGATCCCCTGTGAATCCCCCGGAGTGGTGCTGGTAGCGGATTTGATTAAGAGATGTTCTTCTCTTGGAGGCTTACTTATCTTTTAGCTCTGGTGAGTGTAACCCCCTGGGGGGAGTGTGTTCTCACATGGTGGAATTGAACTGACCGGTGGAAGGTGCACACTGAGATTCTGCTTTATGATCATCTATGAACACTCTCTGAATCACTTTCCAAACTCCTCACTACTCTTAAAGGACTTTCGTGTGAAGTTGGCCACATGATTTTATATTTCTTGCTCAACATTAGCGCTGTTTGTAGTGTATTATCACAATTCTATTTTTTTATATATACTGCTCTTTCACATTTTGATTATGTTTTAAACGGCCGCTTTTAACAATATTTTTAAGTTGTCAGCCACTTTGTGTTTACAAATTGGGTGATACCTATATTTTATCAATTAGTTCTGCCCTCATTTTTGAACAACATTTTCTCCTTTGGCGCTGAGAGGTGTACTGCAGGCCCGAGTGAACACCTTTGTTTTTAATATCCAATAAACAAATAGAAAAAAAAATCTAATTTCTTCATCAGTTTAGTCCAATATGTATTCTGCTACATATTTGTGTTAAAAAATCCCAATAACCGTATATTGATGGGTTTGCGCAAAAGTTGTAGCATCTACAAACTATGGGATGGGTAATGGCGGCGATCGGTGACCTATATTAGGACTGTGATATTGGGGTGGACAAACCGGACACTAAATGACACTTTTAACACTTTTTGAGGACCTATATGCATAAGCAATAAAGCATAAATAAACAATGCCAAGTCTCTGATTCCTTTTTGCAGCAGCGCTATGTGTCAGATGTCAAAACAAATATAAATAAGACCAATGGTTAAAGAAGATTTTTAGGAAAGTTCCAAAAGATTGTAGTCTGTGGGTATGAAGAGTTTCTTTCACCAAGAGTAATCACCGCGTGAGGGGGTAATCCCCAGTGAGATTGCACTCTCCACAATTCCAGCAAACACAAGCCTTTATGCTGTTATCTTTGATAGCTTTCCATCTTCTCTATCCAACCACCAGATGTCGCTAACACTCTCGATTAATGTTGTGTCATATAAGGGGAGAAAATAACATGCCCATATAGCGTAATATTGCTAAAGAAATTTTATTTATTGACATGCAAAATAACTCCCCCCTTATCAACTGCGTACCAGATAAAATAAACAGTAAAGCATTTGTAAAGTGCACTGTGCCTGAATTCCCATCTCCCGGGAGGTGTTTCCTGAGCGCTCGCTGTATACAGCTGGTTTAACTCGCTTCCTGGTTCCTTCCGGTGCGTGGAACGCACACGTCACTTCCGGTGGATTACGACGCTGACGCGTTTTGTCACTTCTGGACGTCATCTGAGGGCGTAATCCACCTATCATTCAGACGGTATTTATACCGGTGACAGGTTCAGCAGCCAATGGGGAAGGACCAATGGTAAACTCCTCCCCCATAGCACTGAAGACTTGCAGAGCTGTCAGCAATGGGAAACCCAGTCCCCAATGCCGACAGACTGCTTTAAACCTGCCACCACCTACTTCACAAGGAAACTGTGACATATATGTCTATTGCATGACCATACCTTATAGACATTTATCGCTACATAAATACAACAATGTCGTGCATATATTATTCTATACCTTCTATACGCATAAGATAAATCAAGACATATATAATATTCTGATGGGATGCATCCATCCTCCCATGTATTCCCCTCTCCTGTTTAAACTTCCTGTTAACATATGAAGCAACAGACCTCAATATGAATATAAATATCAGGATAGAAGATTGAATATTAGAAAAAAAACAAATATCAAGATAAACTCAAATATCGGGATAAAAAATTATTACTATACATGGAGGATGCAGTGCGATGGCATTATACACACATTAGCAGTATAAAAAGAGATAAAAAGAGGTACACTGACTGTTTAAAATACTATGTAACCAATATATCAAAAAAGAGGGGACACAAGGGGAGGGAACGGGATGAGATACCAGTTCCACCCAAGGAAAAAAGAATTCTTCAACAAGGAACCAGCAATTTAGCAAAAATGTAAATAATTTCATTTTGAAAAATAGTTCCAGAGGACAGGACATGTGACTGACTGACGCAGGGAGGTGCGGTCTGAGCATGACGGAGTGAGAGGCGGCGCATCGCAGTGGCGCGCTCGAGCAGGAGATCGGGTTCGGCGGACTGTGTGAGAGACGCCAGGAGAACCACGAGTAGCTGTGGGGGCGAGTTTATGCCTGGAAGCAGACAAGAGAAGGCCACAGGTCGGGCGGAGGCACCCAGATACCCTTCCATCACCAAATATTTCACTGGGAAGACGGAGCCAGCCATGTCAGTGGAGGCTGGGACCGTCTCACAGCGCGCTGCCCGGGCCGCCGTGAGACAACAAGCGGCCATGGAGGAACCATATATCCCGAGCACTGTAAGTGCCTCAGCCGGGAATATCCGCATGGAGGTGGTAGAAACTGCAGAAACAAGCCCCCCAATTGTGCCCCGGAATGAGGCTGGCACAGAGACTCAGGTACGTTTCGCAAATAGGGGGGAAACTGCTGTACTGGCTGCTGAAGGTATACAGGACATTAGGAAGCTTATACAGGCGCTACCAACGAAAGAAGAACTACAAGTCCTATTGAGTGATATAAAAGTTGCGGTCAGGGAAGAACTAAGTGAAGTAACTGCCAAATTAGAGGTGATGGACAAAAGAATGGTTACCTGTGAGTCCTCACAGTCTTTGGCAGATGCCCGTATAGAGTTACTGGAAAGGAAGGTTAAAACACAACACCAACAACTGCTATTGCTGCAGTTACAAGCAGAGGAATCTGAGAACAGAAGCAGGAGAAATAATGTACGCATTAAAGGGATTCCAGAAACAATAAAACCACCAGAGCTGAGGAAAACAGTAACCGAGGTCTTTAATAAATATTTAGGAAGGTCAGCTGACAATCATATTGAGATGGATCGTGTTCATAGGAGCCCAGCAGGGCCTATGTTAGTAACAGGTCCTCCTAGAGATGTGCTTTGTCGTGTACACTTTTTTAGGGTGAAGGAGGATATAATGAGAGCTGCATGGCAGAAAGGGCTGTTGGAAGTCGCAGGCCAGGGGGTCCAGGTGTTCCCAGACCTTAGCCGGCAGACAAAAAAAAGGAGAAGGTTACTGAGACCGTTGCTGGATCAAATACGGGCAAAAGGAGCAACCTACAGATGGGGACACCCATTCTCACTAATCGTAAAAAAGGATGAACACACCTTTGCCTTGATGGCGCCAGAGCAATTACCTGACTTATTTAAGTTCCTAGACTCAGAGATAGTGGAGATCCCTGATTGGATTGATATGACCACGGACACTGTCAGAGAGTATACTCAACAGAAATAACTGTGAGGGACTAGGAATAGAAGAGAAGGAATTGGGGTTACGATGTCATGATGGACTTGCTCTCAGTTTTGTTTCGTTCTGTGTTATTTTGCAACGGACTTTTTTCAATTGAGTATTGTTCCGGTCTTGATGGAAGGTTTGGGGGACACTCGCCCCCCCATGGTGGTGTCCATCATGTCCCATCCCCCTTTTTTTTTTTTTTTTTTTTTTTTTTTGTGTGTCACAGGGATGGGTATTGTAAGTGGGTGAATTTGTTTGCTGTGTTTTGGTGAGAAGAAGGTATGGGAATTTAGAAGCACAGGATGCAGAAGATGTATTTTTTGATGGAACCCTTTTTTTTTTTTTTTTTTTTTTTTTTTTTTTTTTTTTTTTTTGTCTGTTTGGGTGGTTAAGGTAATAAGTGGGGGAGGGAGGGGGGAGGGAGAAGAGGGGGGGATATACACTAAATAATACATCTTTGTTTGTATATAAATTTCTATACCAATGGATAGGGGTCCCTAGGGTCCCCCAAGAATCAGAGGGAGTTGGGAAGGTGAAGGACACAAGAATTTTGGATTTGCTGTATTGTTTTTAGGATTTAGGGCTCTTGGGGTTACAAAATAAATTTTTTTTTATTTTTTTTTTTTTTTTTTTTTTTTTTTTTTTTCTTTTTGTAAAGGTAATAAGGTCTTGTTGTACTACGGACGCAAAGCACGGAGATGCTGGTGGCTACACATTTTACACTGGTGGTACATATGAAAGTAAGGGGGAGGGTATAATTAGGGGTAGGTCGGGGGAGGGGTAGGGAGGGAGAGGGGAGGGAGAATGGGGGAGGGATATATGACACTAAACAATACGCCTTTTGTTTGTATGCACATATTAACACTAATGAACACTAGGGGCCCCCAAGAATTAGAGGGTGTGGAGAAGGTGACGGACACAAGATTTTTGTATTTCCTGTACCGTTTGCAGGGACTAGGGGTTTTTTTTTTTTTTTTTTTTTTTTTTTTTTTTTTTTCTCTCTCTCTCCTCCCCCCTGGGCCCCCCCCCCACCCTGCCCTCCAAATACCTCGGTTTTGCCGGGGGGGGGGGGGCGCTGGGGGGGGGGGGGAACAGGGGTGGAGGGGGGTGAGGTATGGGTTATTTGGGAGTAAGGGGTAGGGGAGGGGATGGATGGGGGTGTGGGGGGGATGAGGGGGAGGGAGGGGATGTATGAGGTTACATGTAAACAAGCGGAACACAAGCAAGGAAATGGAAACATAGACGCAAAAGGGTAACTGACTGATAATATTACAGGTGTATTCTTCCTGGCTATTTCACTCGTAGATATTACCAATGGGCGCGCCACTGCAGTTTTTTGATATACAGACACTCAAACTTTTTGTGCTCAGGGGCATCCCCCTATAATAGACGTCTCCCCCCCGAGTGGAGGGAAAGTCGGAGGCGTTTACAAAAAAAAAAATTTTCTTTTTTTTTTTTTTTTTTTTTTTTCCAAACGGCACCGAGGACTCGCGCCGTTTGGATTGCATCCTCCAATTGGTACAAGGGGGGTCTTTTTTTTTTTTTTTTTTTTTTTTTTCCCCATTCCTCTTTTTTGGGGTTCTGGTGGGGGGCCCCTCTCCTCGTAAATCCCAATAGACCGTAAAAAGAAAGGTAAAGAAAGAAGAAAACATGACTAGGATAAAATTTACCTCGTATAACGTCAAGGGACTGAATATCCCCGAAAAACGGATCAGGCTACTGGCGGAGATGGGAAGGTCGGGGACACAGATTGGCTTCCTCCAGGAGACACATTTTAGAAGGGATAGAATACCAAAACTCGGAAATCATAAATTCTTAACAGCCTATCACAGTACATCCCCGAGTTCTAAAACTAACGGAGTATCAATCATAATCTCAAAACAGATTCCATGGAAGGAACTGAAGGTAGTTACAGATGAGGAGGGTCGCCTCTTAATTGTAAAGGGACAAATTGGACCACAGAGGATCACATTGGTGAACTTATACCTCCCAAACGAAGAACAGGTTAGCTACTTGGAGGCCTGTCTGCAAATGGTATATCAACATAAGGAGGGTATCTTGGTGATAGGAGGCGACTTAAACTTAGTATTAGATCCGCTCCTGGACACGTCCAGGGGAGCCTCACATCTCTCTGCAACAAAAATACGAAGAATTAAAAAACTATTGAGTAATCTGCAAGTAATAGATACATGGAGGACAATCCATGTCCAGGACAGGGACTATACGTTCTACTCGTCAAAACATAAAACATATACGCGCATTGACTACGTTATGATATCACAGACAGTGGTATCATCACTGGTGAGTGCGGAAATAGGTTCATTCACCCTCTCAGACCATGCTCCGACAGATTGCATGTTGGATCTGGGGGAGGATGAACGCCGGGAATGGCATTGGAAGATTAATGAAACTCTACTAAAAGATAAGGAATATGAGCAAAAACTCAATCAGGAGCTGGACTCCTTTTTTCTGTTAAATGAGTCGGGTGATACCACCCCATTCTGTGTGTGGGAGACACACAAGTGTGTGATGAGGGGAGTTCTGATATCGCTCGGGGCGCACAGGAAGAAGAAGTTTAGCGCACAGATTGAGGATCTGCTCGAAAAAATTAGGGTAGTAGAACTGGAACATAAAAAATCCCATACACAGACATTAGAGGAGAAACTAGGTGGCCTTAGAGGAGACTTGAACTTGCTCCTCATTGAACAGGCTAAAGCAAAACTAAAAAGGGGTAGGCGGACACTATACGAATTTGGTAATAAACCAAGTAGGATGCTGGCAAAGGCCCTTAAAGATGCCACAACACCACCCCATGTGACGGGCATTAAAACACAGCAGGGGGTGGCGGCGAAATCCTCACAGGAGACGGCACAGATTTTTAAGGAGTATTATGAGGTTCTGTACCAGCTGGAGGGTCATCAGCTCCCACATAGGTGCAGAAATAAACAAGAGAGGGTAAAAGAATATTTGGGCAATTCAGAAATGCCAAAGCTAACGGAGGAGGTAGCAAGAGATTTAGACACACCAATCTCAATAGAAGAATTTAAGAAAGCAATAAACCTTCTAAAAGTAGGGAAAGCCCCGGGCCCAGATGGGTATACTCTGATGTACTATAAATTTTTTGCTGAGAAATTGGCTCCGAGGTTTACAGCGGCTTTTAATTCCCTACGGGAAGGGCAGAGGATACCTAAAGAAACTTTGTTGGCACATATAGCAGTAATTCCTAAGGAAGGAAAGGATCCATCCCAATGCTCTAGCTATCGGCCAATCGCGTTACTGAACGTGGATTTAAAAATCTTTTCTAAGATCTTGGCGCTAAGACTAGAAGAACATATCCCGACATTGATCCATCCAGACCAGGTGGGATTTACGGCAGGAAGGGAAGGCAGGGAAAATACGCAAAGAGTAATAAATGCAATATATACAGCACAGAGCAGACAGGAACCCCTCGTATTGTTCTCAGCGGACGCAGAAAAAGCTTTCGATAGGGTTGATTGGATCTTTCTCAACACAACCCTACAACATATCGGACTGGGTGAAGGAATGCTGAGCTGGTTCTCAAACCTTTACTCAATTCCAAGCGCAAGGGTTAAGGTTAATGATAGGCTATCGGATCCCTTTGAGATACAAAATGGAACGCGGCAGGGGTGCCCTCTCTCACCAATCATTTTCATTCTTACACTGGAACCCTTCCTAAGGAAAATACGTGCGAACTGTAATATCAGGGGTATTAAGACGGAGAGAGAGGAACACAAGTTAGCAGCATATGCGGATGATTTGATCTTCTTCATAACCTCCCCAACTATATCCCTCCCTTCCCTCCTAAGCGAGCTAAATGAGTATGGGGAGGTAGCAAACTATAAGGTAAACTATACTAAATCCGAAGCTATGGGGTTGGAGATGGATACAACTGAAATACATCGGATAAAAGTACAATTTAATTTTAGGTGGACAGATTCCCACATAAGTTATTTGGGCACTAAAATTCCAAAGAAGCTTAGTAGAATGTTCGAGTTAAACTATGCCCCGTTGTTAAGACAAATCAAACAAGATTTTAGGAGATGGGATAGGGACATCTTTACCTGGTTTGGAAGGACAAATATTATAAAGATGAATGTGATGCCCAGAATTCTCTATCTGTTTCAAACGTTGCCAATAAAGATTCCATCAAACTTTCTTAGGGACCTTAGATCAGGGTTTTTAAGGTTTATATGGGCAGGCAAACCAGCAAGGATAAGGAGAAATATCCTAGTACTCCCAAAAGGGAAAGGAGGTATTGGTCTCCCAGACCCAGTACATTACTGGGAAGCCCTACATTTAGCGAGAGTGGTGGAATGGTGTGCCGCGGTAAGGAAACCGCACATACAGTTAGAGCAGGCGACGTCTAAAATTCCATTGGAAGGATTAGCATGGATTAAAAAATCTGACTTACCCACCATAGTGAAAAAACATCCGTTAACAGGGGCAACCATTCACTCTATTTATACGATCTTCAAAAAAACAAATCTCTCACCAACTCCGAGCCCAATGACCCCGGTACTGGGTGCTCCGGATTTCTTACCAGGCTTAATCGATCGGAGGTATGAAGTAATAAAACACAAAGGGAAAAGTAGGCTGATAGACTTTTCTAAGGATCATCGCCTAATGACAAGAGGCGAGATAGAGGGAGAGGTGACAGAAGACCTGGATTACTTTAGGGCTATGCAGCTAGGAGCATATATCCGCTCAAAAAATAAAAAATTTGCAGTAATACGGGAGCTGACCAGGTTTGAACGGACCTGCCTAAATGGCGAGAACATCAGGCACTCCTTGTCATATTTCTATGAAATATTAACAAGCCTGGATGAGCCACAGGAGTTCAACTTTATGCAAGCTTGGGAGAGAGAGCTAGGAGTAATGTTCACTCAAAAGCAGAAGACGAAAATATTAAAATCAGTACATAAAACATCAATTGCCAGCAGATACCAAGAGGGAGGATACAAAATCCTTACCAGATGGTACAGAACACCAGTAGCCCTTCAAAAAATTTATCCCCAAGTTTCAGACAGATGTTGGCGTTGTAAGAGGGGGGTGGGAACGATGACACATATATTTTGGGAATGTGAGGATATTAAAGGCTTCTGGGAAATAGTTGAGGAAACGATTAAGGAGATTACAGGTGTGTCTCTTGGGGGCAATCCGGCTGCATTTCTATTAAATGATGTCCCCCTATCGGTGGAAAAATACAGGAAGTCCCTGCTTAAACACCTTCTCACCGCCGCAAGGGCGTGTATCCCGGCCTTGTGGAAGAGTACAGTCCCTCCGACTAAATCTCAATGGTGGGCTAGAATCATAGAAATTCAACAAATGGAAAACTTGACGATGATGCTGAAAGAACAAGATGAGAAATATCGGAGGACTTGGTCTCCCCTAGTAGAGTATAGAATTAGGGAACAGGAGAAGGGGGATAGATAAGTTCGAATGGACCTGAGGAGAGGGACTCCCCCCCTCCCCCTGGGGGGGGGTGGGGTAAATAACGGTTTTTTTTTTTTTTTTTTTTTTTAGTTGTACTGGTGGGGTGGGGGGGGTAATGGGGGTAGGGGAAATGAAAAAGGGGGAACCATATGATTGCCCTTGGAACAGAAGAGACTTAGATTTAATTGGTAAGGAAACGAGTGATAAAGCTATGTCATGATAGAAAGAATGTGCATTTGTTGATATGATGTTTAAAAAGAAATGTTTCAAATGGCATGTGATATATTGGAAAATAAAGAATTTATAAAAAAAAAAAAAATAGTTCCACATATACACCAAACACAAAATCAAAAAATATGACAATAAGTGAACCACAAACCACCACTGAGAAAATAAAATAGACAACGTTGTCTAAAAACAGAACAACACACAGATGGCCACCACTCAGCACACACAGACGCCCAGCTTGATTAATAAATGAAAGGAAACATGACATTAAAATCTCATAAATGCATCTGAAAGTTACTGGTCGGAGCTGGAAGGTAGGTGTGTGCAGCCGTTGATTAAGGTGAGTCCGCCTTGCAGGGTGCCAGTAACAGACCTTAGGTGAGCCCTAGGTGTGTATCATGGAAGTAGCTGATATAGCACTAGCAACTAAGTAGCGTACAATGGCTGGTAATGTGGGTTTAGTTGCTATGTAGATTATGAATGTGCCTGCATCGGTCTTAGTCACAGCATGATAACTGAGCTGTGAGTCGGAGACGGATAGGAATAGTTATTTACCCATCACCAGCGGACATCACCCTTTATGGCTCAAAAATATTCCAAAAGGACAGATCATGAGGGTGAAGAGAAATTGTTCTGAAGAAACCGAGTTTTTTCTCCAATCAAAAATCCTTACGGAAAGATTTGAAGCTAAAGGATACAAACCTGACATGTTAAAGAAAGTGGTGGATGAAGTGGCAGATCTCCCAAGAGCAGTATGTCTACAGGAAGTACCCTAGGAGATTTCTTCTAAGAAAGGAAATAACCGTAACAATGAATGGGGTTTCATATCTCAATTCCACTCCCAATATAAGGAAGTTGAGGATATTTTTAAAAAGCATTGGCACATTCTTTTAATGGATAAAAAAACTGACAAATGTGCTTCCATCTGCACCTCAATTCATTTACAGAAAAACCACCAATTTTGGTGATAAAGTGGTCAAAAAAGTAATAGATCCCCTAAACGCCCTCAGACTTTTTGGGATCGTAACGGTTTCTTTGCATGCAGAAAATGCAAAGCATGCAGAGAAGTCGCTAGACCTCTGAGGGGTATTGATAACTTCATTTCTCCAGTGAATAACCGTTCTTTTGATATTAAACAATTTATCACATGTAACAGTTCTTATGTGGTTTACGCTCTAAGGTGCCCCTGCGGCCTGATTTATATAGGCCGCACCAAGAGATTGTTACGAATTAGAATTGCGGAGCATATCAACAAAATTAAAATTGGTTATAAAGACCATAATGTATCTCTACATTTTAAGTTGAAGCATAATAGGGACCCTACGGGGTTGGAATTCTGGGGGGGTCGAACATCTTCAAACTCATTGGAGAGGTTTGAATCGCATCCGGGAATTATCCAAACATGAAACTCGGTGGATTTATTCCGTGGACGTACTTTCTCCCAGAGGCCTCAATATAGAGCTTGATATAAATTGTTTTATCAGCGACACATAAAATTCATTTTATTCTATTTGTGATTTTAATCAAATCCTGAATAGTCCCTGTCAGATATACTCCAATTAATGATTTTACACTAAGATTTAGAATCATAATTATATAATTTTAGATTTATTTCCTTATCACACAAAGACTTGCGCCTCTATATACATATATATATTTCATCTTTTTGGACAAGGATTATCTTAAAATTGTAGATATAGTTTGTAGATTTTGATCAATTTTTTATGTATTTTATTTTATTATATTGGTCACACAATATATTTTATTATATTGGTTACATAGTATTTTAAACAGTCAGTGTACCTCTTTTTATCTCTTTTTATACTGCTAATGTGTGTATAATGCCATCGCACTGCATCCTCCATGTAAAGTAATAATTTTTTTATCCCGATATTTAAGTTTATCTTGATATTTGTTTTTTTCTAATATTCAATCTTCTATCCTGATATTTATATTCATATTGAGGTCTGTTGCTTCATATGTTAACAGGAAGTTTAAACAGGAGAGGTGAATACATGGGAGGATGGATGCATCCCATCAGAATATTATATATATGTCTTGATTTATCTTATGCGTATAGAAGGTATAGAATAATATATGCACGACATATATGCCACTTTGCCGCTGCATATCTGATTTATACGGTTGGCAAGTGGTTAAATACTGTTTTCAATTTCTTTTAATCCTTCTCCCATCTCAGTGCTGCTGATCTCCTGCAGTCTCTTTTCGTCACTTCCTATCTACATGTACATGCTCCAGGGTTGTCTGCATATCATTGCCCTGGACCATATTATAGTGACGATGGTGAACCATATCTGTACAATGTGTGCCAGCATGACAGCTTGTAGTATCCACCAGGGGGAGCATATCACAAGGTGACAATGCAGGTGAACAATTGGGAGACAGTTGTCACGCAATAACAGGAAGTGACCAAACAAGGACCGTCCAAGGATTAATTTAAATAAAACTTCAGATTTAAAAAAGACAGAGAATATTGTTTGAAATGATATTTACAGCGCCTAGCAAAAGTATTCACCCCCCTGGGCTTTTTACCTATTTTGTTACATTACAGCCTTTAGTTCAATGTTTTCTTAATCTGAATTATAAGTGATCCAAGAACACAATAGTCTAACTTGGTGATTTAAAATTAGAAAAATATATACATAAAACTATTTTTCAGAAATAAAAAACTGATAATTGGCATGTGCGTATGTATTCACCCCCTTTGTTATGAAGCCCATAAAAAGCTCTGGTGCAACCAATTACCTTCAGAAGACACATAATTAGTGAAATGATGTCCACCTGTGTGCAATGTAAGTGTCACATGATCTGTCATTACATATACACACCTTTCTGAAAGGCCCCAGAGGCCGCAACACCAAAGCAAGAGTCACCACTAACCAAACACTGCCACGAAGACCAAGTAACTCTCCAAACAAGTAAGGGACAATGTTGCTGAGAAGTACAAGTCAGGGTTAGGTTATAAAAAAATATCCAAATCTATGATGATCCCTAGGAGCACTATCAAATCTATCATAACCAAATGGAAAAAACATGGCACAACAGCAAACCTGCCAAGAGACGGCCGCACACCAAAACTCACGGACCGGGCAAGGGGGGCATTAATCAGAGAGGCAACACAGAGACCTAAGGTAACCCTGGAGGAGCTGCAGAGTTCCACAGCAGAGACTGGAGTATCTGTACATAGGACGACAATAAGTGGTACGCTCCATAGAGTTGGGCTTTATGGCACATATTGGCACGTTTTGAGTTTACAAAAAGGCATTTGGGAGACTTCCAAAATGTATGGAGGAAGGTGCTCTGGTCTGATGAGACTAAAATTGAACTTTTTGGCTATCAAAGAAAACACTTTTGTTTAATTTTAGCGCGGTATGAAATTACTTTTCTCAAAGAAAACGCTATGTCTGGCGCAAACCCAACACATCACCCAAAGAACACCATCCCCACAGTGAAACATGGTGGTGGCAGCATCATGCTGGGGGGGGGGGGGGTGTTTCTCAACAGTCAGGACTGGGAAACTGGTCAGAGTTGAGGGAAAGATGGATGGTGCTAAATACAGGGATATTCTTGAGCAAAACCTGTACCACTCTGTGTGTGATTTGAGGCTAGGACGGAGGTTCACCTTCCAGCAGGACAATGACTCCAAACACACTGCCAAAGCAACCCTTGAGTGGTTTAAGAGGAAACATGTAAATGTGTTGGAATGGCCTAGTCAAAGCCCAGACCTCAATCCAATAGAAAATCTGTGGTCAGACTTAAAGATTGCTTTTTACAAGCGCAAACCATCCAACTTGAAGGAGCTGGAGCAGTTTTGCAAGGAGGAATGGGCAAAAATCCCAGTGGTAAGATGTGGCAAGCTCATAGAGACTTATCCAAAGCGACTTGGAGCTGTGATACCTGCAAAAGGTGGCTCTACAAAGTATTGACTTTAGGGGGGTGAATAGTTATGCACATCAACTTTTTCTGTTATTTTGTCCTATTTGTTGTTTGCTTCACAATAATAATAAAAAAAAAATCATCTTCAAAGTTGTGGGCATGTTCAGTAAATTAAATGATGCAAATCCTCAAACAATCCATGTTAATTCCAGGTTGTGAGGCAACAAAACACGAAAAATGCCAAGGGGGTGAATACTTTTGCAAGGCACTGTACATGCTACATTTTGAAAGATTTGGTTTAAGTCTTCATTAAGACCAGGTAATGTACAAAGATTTCATTTTTATGTATTCATTTTTATGTATTTTATGTTTTTTTTCTTGGAAAGGTTGTCCAGTCCAGGAAGACTTGGAAGAGAGGCTAAGGTGGAAGACTTCCTCTAGGTGGAAGGACACTCAGAAAATGATACCACTGAAGACATTTCCTGCAACTCTCACAACTGTTATTTACCAGGCTTTCTCTTTTTTTTGCAATCAAAATATTGTTAAGATTCCTTTGCAGTTGACATTGTGAAATTATCTCATAGGAAGCAAATAAAAATATTTGAGCAAAGTAAAGAAAAATGTTATGTCAAAGCTGATACATTGTTTTGTTTTGATAAAGTTGGATTCCTTTACTGGCCTGCTACTCAAAGAGACCTGGAAAATGATTTGGTTAAAAACTTTTCCTGTAACTCATGCTGTCATTTGATGGACCTCTGTTTTAAATTGCAATCAACATTTATGTGTCACATACTTGCAATGTAAAAAAAAAATATTTTACAATCAACATTATGACATCATTCCATAGGAAGCAAAGAAATATATTTGGAGAAGAAGAATAAACAGTTTTGTTAAAGTGCTACTAAACCCAGGACACTGCAGTCACTATATCTGGTCTCCCACGGTACACAGAACATGGAAATGCAATTATTTTAGTACAGTAAAGCCTTGGATTGCGAGCATAATTCATAATTCATTCCTGAAACGTGCTTGTAATCCAAAGCACTCGTATTTCAAAGCGAATTTCCCCATAAGAAATGATGAAAACTCAGAAGATTCGTTCCACAACCATTAATTCATAAGTCCTTTAGTCTATAGTCCATAAATGTAACCATATTGCTACACAAAGGCTTGGTTCACAATGCTGCGACTTGAAAGTCACACGACTTACAGTGCTACGTTGCCAGGCGCAACTTCAGCACAACTTTGAAGCAACTTCAGGGAATGCCCTTGTAATCTTTCTGTAATGTCTATTTACTCGGCGTAACAACATCTTTTATATTTTACCAAAAATTGAGTTATCTATTGTTTTTTCTTGCATTAAAATTCATGAAAGTGTATTTTAAAAAAAAATGTTTGAAAAAATGCTGCGCAAATACCATGTGACATAAAAATTGCAACAACCGCCATTTTATTCTCTATGGTCTCTGCTAATTATATATATATATATATATATATATATATATATATATATATATATACAGTATCTCACAAAAGTGAGTACACCCCTCACATTTTTGTAAATATTTTATTATATCTTTTCATGTGACAAAACTGAAGAAATTTCACTTTGCTACAATGTAAAGTAGTGAGTGTACAGCTTGTATAACAGTGTAAATTTGCTGTCCCCTCAAAATAACTCAACACACAGCCATTAATGTCGAAACCGCTGGCCACAAAAGTGAGTACACCCCTAGGTGAAAATGTCCAAATTTGGCCCAAAGTGTCAATATTTTGTGTGGCCGCCATTATTTTCCAGCACTGCCTTAACCCTCTTGGGCATGGAGGTCACCAGAGCTTCACAGGTTGTCACTGGAGTCCTCTTCCCCTCCTCCATGATGACATCACAGAGCTGGTGGATGTTAGAGACCTTGCGCTCCTAGAGACATGCTTGGCCAGTCCATCACCTTTACCCTCAGCTTCTAAAAATAGAGACAATTTTGAAAAAAAAAACAACCCATTTCTCTTAGTTTCTGTTTAATAATTTTGCAAATAAAATTTTTTTCTGGCCAAAATGTATTTTGCTACATTTCCATGGTAAAAAAAATAAGTCCTCGCATATTATTTAGCCTGTGTGAAAGTTATAGCGTCTACAAACAATGGTATACAGTATATTTGAAAATTGATCTATCGTGATGTACTAATCTCATTTCTTGAGGCCCGAAAACACCAGAACAGTACAAATACCCCCCCCCCCCAAATGACCCCTTTTTGGAAAGTAGACAGTCCAAGGTATTTAGTAAGAGGCATGGCAAGTTTTTTGAAGTTGTCATTTTTTGTCACAATTCTTTTGGAAAATAAGGAAATCAAATAAACTGTGTGGGTTTTTTTCACAATTTTTCGATTTTTTTTTAACATACGGTCACCAGTGCAATACAGCGTCATCATATGACTGGTGTGGTGGTGATCAGGGATACTGACTGGTGACAGTATGTATGTACAAATATATCTATATCTATATTTATAGATCTATATATCTATATAGATAAAAAAATAAGAAAAAAATGATGATAGATATATATATATATCTGTCATCATTTTTTTTCTTATTGTTTTTCTTTTTATTTATTTTCATACTCACCAAAGTGATACTACACTACTCTGGGTGGTGATCAGGGATTTTTTCTTTTTTTTACACTTTGATGAGATCACTGCAACCGCAATTGTTTGAACTCTCATGAATTGGTTTCATTCATAACAGCTGTGCTTATTGTTGACATGCTGTGATTGGCTACAGCTGATCCGATGGTACAGGGAGCCAGGTACCATGTGATAGCTGTGGGACAATCACAGCATCACTACAGGAAGCACAGCTGTTATGAATGAAGCTCATTCATAACAATTGTGTATTCATTTTGAACGTGCGATCACGTGACACAAGAAGCATCCAGTGGACACAGCGATTACAGTAGCGGTGTGCTGCGTGCCCCTGGGGGTGCACCGGGGCACCGGTGCAAATGTGCGAAGCAACGTATAATTACGTTCCTGAACTCGGCCTTGCCGCCCCCGCCCACAGTAAAAGCACTGTGGGCTGTCCTAAAGCAGCTAAACATTCATTTCTGTGCAGCGCTAAAAAATGATCACGATAAGTATTATACAGGCTGGCTCCTAGCACAAATCTTCTTTCCCTCATCCCCCCACCATCACAACTCTTAGCGCACCCCTCTCAAATTTCCCTTCTTAGAACAATATTTACCCCCTGCCACCCCCAATTTCCTTGCGATGCCCCCCACCTCACATGATACCACAGTGCCCAGGACAGCCGTCCCTCCTGCCCACCCCTTGTCCCAGCCCTGTAGCTACCATATCTAAGAATTGGTAAGGTGCACTATAAAAACTGTTTGCTTCTGGGTTTAATACCGCTTTCATTTGAGTGCATTGTTGCATTATGTAGTAACTGTCAGTCAACAGGGCTGGACTGGGACAAAAATTTGGCTCTGGACTTCCTCATGACCAGCCCACTTTAATTTTGAGTGTCCCCAACAGCGTCCCCCTTACATCAGAGTGTCCCCAACAGCATCCCCCTTACATCAGAGTGTCCCCAACAGTATCCCCCTTACATCAGAGTGTCCCCATCAGCGTCCCTCTTACATCAGAGTGTCCCCAACAGCGCCCCCCTTACATCAGAGTGTCCCCAACAGCTTCCCCTTACATCAGAGTATCCCCAACAGCGCCCCCCCTTACATCAGAGTGTCCCCAACAGCGTCCCCCTTACATCAGAGTGTCCCCAACAGCGCCCCCTTACATCAGAGTGTCCCCAACAGCGCCCCCCTTACATCAGAGTGTCCCCAACAGTGTCCTCCTTACATCAGAGTGTCCCCAACAGCATCCCCTTTACATCAGAGAGTCCCCAACAGCGTCCCCCTTACAATAGAGTGTCCCCAACAGCATCCCCTTTACATCAGAGAGTCCCCAACAGTGTCCCCCTTACATCAGAGTGTCCCCAACAGCGTCCCCCTTACATCAGAGTGTCCCCAACAGTGTCCCCCTTACATCAGAGTGTCCCCAACAGCGCCCCCCTTACATCAGAGTGTCCCCAACAGTGTCCCCCTTACATCAGAGTGTCCCCAACAGCATCCCCTTTACATCAGAGAGTCCCCAACAGCGTCCCCCTTACAATAGAGTGTCCCCAACAGCATCCCCTTTACATCAGAGAGTCCCCAACAGTGTCCCCCTTACATCAGAGTGTCCCCAACAGCGTCCCCCTTACATCAGAGTGTCCCCAACAGCGTCCCCCTTACATCAGAGTCCCCACCAGCAACCCCCTTCACATCAGAGTCCCCATCAGAGAGTCCCCACCAGCAGCCCACTTCACATCAGAGTCCCCACCAGCAACCCACTTTACATCAGAGTCCCCACCAGCAACTCACTTCTCATCAGAGTCCCCACCAGCAGCCTCCTTCACATCAGAGTCCCCACCAGCAGCCCAATTCACATCAGCGTCCCCATCAGAGAGTCCCCACCAGCAGCTCCCTTCACAACAGTGTGTCCTCATCAGAAGCCCTTCACATCAGAGAGCCCCTACCAGCAGCCCCCTTCACATCAGTATGTCCTCCCTCTCCTCCCCCTCCCACATGTACTCACAGTTTTGAAGGCAGCTTCTCGTTCCTCTCTCCAGTCATGTGATAACAAGTGATAGGGGAGAGAGGAAGAAAAGTCTGCCATTGGTCTATCTCCCCCTGCAGGCTGGAGGGAGCATAACACCTAATGCTCTCTCCAGCATATGACAGAAGCTGCTCCTCCTGACAGGAGTGAAATTGTGATTACTCACTGTCAGAGAGGAGCGGCTCCAGGACCGCACCTGACTGGCCCACTGAGCCATCGGCCCACCGGGAATCTCCCGGTAGTCCCGATGGCCAGTACATGCCTGTCAGTCAAACTATCACAGCACTGAAAACTGAAAAATGATTGGTAATCAACGAGTATTACAGGCTGGTACACAAAGGGGTTAAACCAGAGTATGGCATCATGTTCAGCTCTGTTCCCTAAGATCCAGGATGTGTCAGTCACGCTCCAGCTGCTGCAGGAAATATTACAGCTCAGATGAATTGCCACGTATTCCCTTGAGGGAAAAGAGTGTCGTTTCTAATTGGTCATTTATTTTTTAAATTGGGGCTGTGACTGGTTATCGAGCGTTTTTATGTGTGTTACGAATGTGTTTAGCTGGCCAGGGTGTGATGTATCGTACCTGTATATTATATATAAGAGCCGTACAGAACATTGATTTCCATTGTCTGGGACTGTCACCTGCTGTGTCAGCTCTTCTGTCTCCGTCGGGAGAGGTAAGATCACTCGCTTTATGTTCCTAATGATAAATACTATGCAGACAGAGAGTGACAAGAGCAACTTAACCACTTGACCTCCTTAAGATCTACCCCCCCCCCCCCCCCGTCTTCATGACCAGGCCATTTTTTTTTGCTTTACGGTACTGCGTTTCTTTGACTGACAATTGCGCGGTCGTGCGACGTTGTACCCAAATAAAATGTTTGTCCTTTTTTTTCCCCTTACAAATGGAGCTTTCTTTTGATGGTATTTGATCACCTCTGCGTTTTTTATTTTTTGCGCTATAAACAAAAAAAGACGATTTTGAAAAAAAAAAAAAAAACAATATATTTTTTTTTCTCTCTGCTATAAAACATATTCAGTTAAAAAAAAAAGTATATCAGCCCCAATTCAATTGACAAAGGGAACATGCCAGGGGTGTCCTCTTTCCCCCTTACTGTTCAATCCTGCCATAGAACCACTGTCCCGATTGCTCAATGACCACCCACTCCTTTCAGGTGTTCAGATCGGCGACGTTAAGATGAAAACTGCGCTCTTTGCGGACGACATTCTAATTTTCTCCTTGGCAATGTCCATTGACCTTCCTATCATTCAAGATATCTTCTCCAACTTCCGACGGTGCTCGGGACTACGCATCAACTTCACTAATGCCCCGTACACACGGTGGGATTTTCCGACGGAAAATGTTCGATGGGAACTTTATGTCGGAAATTCCGACTGTGTGTAGGCTCCATCGGACATTTTCCATTGGAATTTCCATCACACAAAATTTGAGATCTGGATCTCAAATTTTCCGACAACAAAATCCGTTCGTGTGTACACAATTCCGACGCACACAGTGCCACGCATGCTCGGAATCAAGCAGAAGAGCCGCACTGGATATTGAACTTCATTTTTCTCGGCTCGTCGTACGTGTTGTACGTCACCGCGTTCTTGACGTTCACAATTTCCGACCAACTTTGTGTGACCGTGTGTATGCAAGACAAGTTTGAGCCAACCATGGATTTTGTTGTCGGAATGTGCGATCAATGTCCGATCGTGTGTATGGGGCATAAGAGTGAAGTTCTTCCACTACACCCGACACACTCCCTAAGTTGGACTCAATCCTCCCCTTTACAGGTAGCGAAACGATTCATAACATATCTGGGTATTAGAATAGGGCGAGATCCCTCCTCTCTGTACCACCTTAACTACCCACCCATTTTTGACAGGATCAAGCGTGAACTGGAAGCGTGGATGACTCTTCCAATATCGTTTTTCGGAAGATGCCATTTATATAAGATGGTCTCATTTGCTAGATTACTTTATCCCTTACAAACACTTCCCCTATTACTCAAACACAAAGACATTCAAAATCTCAACAAGGCCCTGACGGCTTTTTTGTGGAGAACCAAGAGACCACTTATTGCTAGACACAAACTGCATCTTCCGAAAACACGAAGGATGCCTCCTTAGACAGGGCATGGACTGGTTATTACATAGATCCACGTACCCCAACTATGCCTTAGAGGCAGCCTTGGTCTCTCCCCTCAATCTATCAGCAGTGCTTCATTCTCCACTCAAGGTTTTGAAATCTCACTTGAGAAGCAACTCATTGATACGAGACACTGTGGTGGCATGGAGGGAGATATGCAAGCTTATGGGGTTACCTTATACTATCTCTAAACACCCCCCAATACAAGGCAATCCGTTGTTCCCTGCAGGAATGACACATGAAGCATTTCTAACATGGACTTCCCTGGGCTTAACCTGTGCAGCCTCCTTGCTCTACCCAGGCACCTGCAACATCCAAACCTTTCAGGAGGTTTCAAAGCAATATCATCTACCCTCACACCACTACTTCTACTATTGCCAACTGGTGGCTTTTGTTAAATCTCAACTGGGCCGGGCGCATACTAAGCTAGTACACCCAGGGGTCGACAGGGCAGTGCAGCAAAAAGCTTACTCCATCTCAATACTATACTCGCAAATCCTGCAACACACTGCGTCATCCATAGGGCACTCACTCGGGAAAGCCTGGTCCAAAGATCTTCTGGAACTGGAAGACACTACACAAATCCTGGAAGGATATAAGACAATACTCAAGATCATAGTCAATGAGCAATGGAGGGAGACCCAATTCAAAATTGTGTATAGGGCATTTATACCAGCCCTGATGGATTGTGCCAATCCCCTTCTAGCAGTCTGTCCTTGGTGCAACACTAGCAGGCCGACACTTCTACACCGTTTTTGGTCCTGTACACAAATTCAGGATTATTGGGACCAAATAATCCAATACGTCTACGGCATCACATCCACAAGACTGCCTAAAGATCCACTGATTTGTCTGTTCAGCTTCTCCTACCGTGTCCAACACCTGGAACAATGGGAAACCAATATCCCTGACCCCATGGATACATCTCTGCCTTTTAACAGCCAGGAGGGTCCTCCTACGGTCCTGGACCTCTACGCACAGTCCATCGCTCTCCACGGTAAAGAAAGATCTGAAAGCACTCCTGTACCTGGAAAAGCTGTATGCTATGCTACAGAACAGAACCTTGGAACCACCAAGCGCTCCTTCACCGGCTGGAAAGTCTTTATAGAATACTCTTTCTCACCGACGGAAATCCAACAACTCATGGTCACCTTTCAATACACCACCTGGTATGCCAAGGCAAATCTTACTAATTCCTTGGACAAACTGAAGCTACCTGACTCTAAACCCAACCTGGACAGTGAACCCCCTCGCCCTTGCGGAAAGATGTCTACACCCACCTTCTAATGGGCTTGCCATCATTCTTTACCCTTTTCCTGAAACCTCAGTACTGTATTTACTAGTTATGGGCCCTTATAAGGTGTATAGAGTTATATTCAGCACCAACGCACAGCGATATTTGATGGAGTTACCCCCACCCCTTAAGTCTGTTCTTTATTCTATTTGGTTTGGATACATGTTAGCCTGTTATGCTATTTCTTCTGAACAATGATGTACTGTGTAAATCCGAATAAAAAATGTCTTAAAAAAATAAAAAAAATGTTAATAATCAAATTTCTTCATCACTTTAGGCCAATATGTATTCTTCTACATATTTTTGGATTAAAAAAGCGTATATTGATTGGTTTGCACAAATGTTATCACGTCTACAAACTATGGGATAGATTTAGGGACTTTTTAATTTCTTTGTAATAATTTTTACTAGCGATCAGCATTTTTTAGCGGGACTGCGACATTGTGGCGGACAAATTGGACACTAAGTAACGCTTTTTGGGGACCAGTGACACCAATACAGCGATTAGTGCTTTAAAAAAATGCACTGTCACTGTATAAATGACACAGGCAGGGAACTGGTTAACATCAGGGGGCGATCAAAGGGTTAAATGTATTTCCTATGTGTGCTTTCTAACTGTAGAGGGAGTGCTTTGACTAAAGGAAACCAGAGATCCATGTTTCTGATTAGCCGGGAAACCATGCTGTTCCTGGCCATCAGGGAGGAGGATCAACGCTAAATTCCTACATCACATCCACAGGGGGAACTGTTTTTTTTTTTTTTTTTTAGATGAGCTTAGGGTGGTTTGAGTTGCTATTTAAAAAAAGTTTTAAATGGCAAAAAAAGTTTTAAAATGGCAAATATTGTATTTGTCCACTAGAGGGCACTAAGTATCACAGGATACTTATTAGCTCTATCTAGTGGCCAAATGTGGTATTTTCAGTTTTAAATCAATGGTAAACATGCAAACAGAACAAGAAACAGCCAAATAATGTTTTTTGCAGGGACAATTTTAATTGACTGATCAATCTTTGTTACTGAGACAAAAACTGGTGGGCTAGGGTTAAGCTCGATTGAGAACACTCTCCAGAATCTCTTCAAAATTACAAGACTTCTGCAGAATGTTTGCAGATTTATTAGTAAAAATGAAGGTGGGGGTTTAGTGCTTCTGTTTTTAGTGCTATTTATAGAAGCTCCTTTCAACTATTCTGAACCTATTATTTTGAAAAATAAATAGATAATAAAAAACAGCACTAGGTTTTAATTTTTTTTTTATCAGAAAAAAAAAAACACAGGCAGCTAAATTAGTACAATAACACAATTTACAACAATCTAATGTACAAACAAAGATAATGCTAAAGCATACTAAAATTTATCAAAATAATTTCCCTAAATACTCAGAAAAAAAACCCATATACATCAATAAATAAATAACTCAATGAAAAAGTTCAACTGTGGGTGAAGGATTGTGTATATGGGATTGTATTTTTTTTTTTTTGAACTAGATGGATCTGTGTCTTTTTTCAAGCTAACTGTAACTATGTAACTATGTAAAAACAACAAAGCCAAACTTTTTTCAAATAAATTCTACCTAAGCAGTTTAATAGGTAAAATTTCCGCATTTGACAAAAAAAAAATTTTAAGTCAGATTTAAGTAAGCTCCCAATATACTCTAACATATAGCATAATACATGTATTGCTGGACTCTCTTGTTCCGAGTAGGTGTATACTTTTTATGTTTCCCTAAAAAAAAAAAATGTATTTATTAATTTTTTTATGTATGTAATCAGTAATCTTTCATGTGTTATATATTTTTTTAGAAATAAAGCAGTGACCATGACGGCTCTTAGGGTTCTTCTTGTGCTTCTATTAGGTACTGTATTTACTAAACAGATAACCAGAATAAAATATTATAAGTTGCTTTATTGATTTTTTAAAATAATTTTATTACAAAAATAATATAATTCCCACTGTTAAAGCATATGTAAAAAAATAAATAAATATCTATCTATCTATCTATATATATCTATCTATCTATATATATATCTATCTATATATCTATATATATATATATATATATATATATATATATATATATATATATACAAACACTATATTGCCATAAACTGCAACTATATTACCATAAAGGAATTGTTGGCCAACAAATACGAACGTAGTGACGTACTACGTTGTTTTTTAGCTCTTTAGCTCCACCCATTGGGCTCCTTCTGCTAATTTCATGTTAGTAGAAGTTTGGTGAGTGTTGATTCGCGCTTTTCATTTCATGCTTTTCATTTCGCATTTTTCATTTTGCGCTTTCCATTTCGCACTTTTCATTTTGCGCTTTCCATTTCGCACTTTTTATTTCGCACTTTTCAGTTTGTTTCTGAACGGCCGTTCGTCAACCAGCCATGTTGCGGAATCGGAGGAGATAATGTGTTATTTATGATTGGCCTTGGAGTTATTGCTTTGACCCAAGTCCAGTCCAGGAACGGGAGACGGAGGATTTCTTGGATCAAAAATTGGTTGCTTTATTAATGGTGACCAATTATGTCATATGCCTTTGTTTTTCAGGATTACCTATTTATTGGCGTATAACACGCGCCGGCGTATAACACGCACCCCAAGTTTAGAAGGGAATTTTAAGGAAAAAAACTTTTAGGAGTAAAGTTTAAGGAAGAAAAACTTACATTAAAATGCCCATCAATGCAGCGTTATCGGTGTCCATCTGCAGCCTTGTCAGTGTCAGTGCAGCCTTGCCCCAGTGTCCATTGCAGCCTTTTCAGTGCAGCTTTTCCCCAGTGCAGCCTTTTCAGTGCAGCTTTGCCCCAGTGCAGCCTTGTCAGAGCAGCCTTGTCAGTGCAGCCATGTCAGTGCAGCCATGTCAGTGCAGCCTTGTCAGTGCAGCCATGTCAGTGCAGCCATGTCAGTGCAGCCTTGTCAGTGCAGCCATGTCAGTGCAGCCATGTCAGTGCAGCTTTGCCCCAGTGCAGCTTTGTGCCAGTGCAGCCTTGCTCCAGTGCTCGCCGTGATCGCCGCCGATATACACAGCCGTGTGTAAATTCAAATATGGCGCCGAGACTGCAGGGACTCGGCGGAGCGGAGATACACATACCCGAGAGTCCTCGGTTTTTTTCGGCGCCGCTCACAGTCACGCCCAGTCCCGCCCTATGATGGACATAACACAGGTCCAATGGGGGGACTGGGCGGGACTGTGAGCGGCGCTGAGAAAAGCCGAGGACTCTCGGGTATGTGTATCTCCGCTCCGCCGAGTCCCTGCAGTCTCTGCGCCATATTTGAATTTACACACGGCTGTGTATATCGACGGCGATCGCGGCAAAAGCCGCGATTGCTCCGATCCGAACAAAAAGTGACAGGGATCGGCCTATAACACGCACCCACGATTTTCCCCTGATTTTCAGGGGAAAAAAGTGCATGTTATATGCCGATAAATACGGTATCTCCGGATGACGGACCCCTGCTTTGTTTCACCAACTCTTGGCATTGTTGACCCCCTATATTAAGAAGCAGGAAACATGCATGGGGCTTTTATTTTATTTTTTGGTTGAATGATAAGGATTTGACTTGGTATATGTTTTATATTTTTGGATGCATAGAATGTACTTTTTGGTTAAGTTCTATTGACAGATAGCATGTAGAATTTTATTTGTTTTCTTTTTTTAATGCACAATAAAAAAATTGTGTAGAATAATACTTGTTCACTTGTTGTGTTTTTTTACTTCTAGTGACAGTTTGGGAGTCGGCAGTTACATTTAAAAAAATACAATGTAAAATTGACAAGGGACACCAACATAGTTGTATCTTTAAATTCTAAAAACTACGGGATAATGGTGATGTGGTAACTTGCCCAAATAAAAATAAAAAAAAACATAATAATATTATTCTTGATATCACTAGAAAAAAAAAGCCTTTGAAAATTTGTTTGCAATAACTCCATCAGTATCACCAGCAAAGCAGCTTCATTATTATCCCATTAACCACTTGCTTACTGGGCACTTAAACCCCCCTCCTATCCAGACCAATTTTCAGCTTTCAGCGCTGACGCACTTTGAATGACAATTGCGCGGTCATACAACACTGTACCCAAATTAAATTTTTATCATTTTTTCACCACAAATAGAGCTTTCTTTTGGTGGTATTTGATCACCCTTTGCAGTTTTTACTTTTTGTTAAAAAAATGTAAAAAAATGAATTTTTTAAAAAAAAAATTTTTTATTTTTTTATATTTTGTTATAAAAAATGTAAAACAGGTCATTTTTCTCCTTCATTGATGTATGCTGATGAGGCGGCAGTGATGTGCACTGATAGGTGGCAGTGATGGGCACTGATGGGTGGCAGTGATGGGCACTGATGGGTGGCAGTGATGGGCAGCACTGCTAGGTGGCACTGATTGGCACTACAGGTGGGCACTGATAGCTGGCACTTGTGGGCATTGATAGGTGGCACTTGTGGGCATTGATAGGTGGCACTTGTGGGCACTGTTAGGTGGCACTATGGGCACTGTTAGGTGGCACTATTAGGTGGCACTGATGAGGCAGATGTGCCTCTTCCACTTCGGGACCGATGTCCCTCACATCCGAGCCGGTGATCGGCTTTTTTTTCTACTCACGCTGTCAGCGTGAGTAGAAAAAAAAACGATTACCGATCTTTTGTTTACGTCATGTGAACAGCTGTCATTGGCTGACAGCTGATCACATGGTAAGAGGCCGGCACCGGTCCCTTTCTTGGATCGGTGATCACCCAAGTCTCAGTGACTCGGTGATCACAGCGTGCTCGGCGCGTGCCCTGCAGGGTTCGTGCACAGGGGAGGCCATCATATGACGGCCTCCCGGGAATTCAGGTCCGAGCTGTGGCCATCATTCGGCCATAGCTCAGATGTGAAGTGGTTAAAGAAGAAGAGAATTGTGCGCTGCATTTCTAGATTTCATAATTTGCCGCGTCACGAATGTTAATTCTCCATTATGAACGCTAGTTTACAAGACCGACCGCTTCCGGCTCGTCCTTGCTTCCGAGCATGTGTGTTTGTACGTTTGTCTGGTGGACTTGTGTACACACGCTCGGAAAATCCGACAACAGACATTTGTCCGCGGAAAATTTTAAAACCTGCCATCCAACATTTGTGCGTGGAAAATCTGACAACAATTGTCCAATGGAGCGTACACACGGTCGATTTTTCCTCCAACAGCCCGTCATCACACATTTCCCCTCGGAAAATCAGATCGTGTGTACGAGGCTTAAAGTGATGTTTCACCCAATAAGAAAAAAAAAAAATGCATGAATGTGCCTAAAAAAAACCTAAAAAGAACATTTGGAAAAAACATTTTTTTTTTTTTTTTCAAATATATATTTTATTAGTTTTTCCATTGAAAAGGGCAGAGCCCCTAACAGAATACCACAAGGTATAACATAAAAAAAAAAAAAAAAAAAGGTGAGGTCGCAGCCTCCCGAAGGTGTATTATAAAAACCCTTATTATACTTTCTATTACAAAAGAAAAACTCTTGATAATCTATCGCTGAAATATGGTATTATCTCAAACATTGATATCTGCACAACGTTATTTCCGCTTTGATTCAGGATATCCTTATATATTCATAAAATCAAATCCGCAATCAATATCTTATCTAAGCATTCGGGCTTTAAGTATAATTCTGTACTTAAATAAGTCAGGAGACTACTACCAGAAAATAAATTGAGAAAGAGAGAAAGAGAAAAAGGAAAGTAACGTAAATAAAGGCAAGAGGAAGGAAAGAAGGTTGGGGGGGGGGGGGGGAGTGGGGAAGGAAAGGAGGGAATGGGAGGGGGGGGGGGAGGGGGTGGTCAAACCCCAGCTAGATTTTGTGAGTAATTCGAACTTCCTTCCTTAAGAGGGCTATTGATTGTCCATAAGGGCTTTACCTTCAGTAGAATATTTGAACATGTTCCATGGGCCGTCAGTATAATGTCTTCTATACTATTTATATCCTCCACTTTCCGTAACCACATCGATACGGTTGGAGGGGAATTTTGTTTCCACAACAGAGGGATACAAGCTTTGGCCGCATTTGTGAGGTGGCGCAGTATAGATTTTTTATAAGTTTTGAGTGGTATAGGAGAAACATGAAGCAAGAAAAATGCCGGATCATTTGGGATCTGGTAATCTGTGAATTTCTGAGAGATAGAGCGAACCGCGGACCAGAAATTTGTCAGTCTGGGGCAGGACCAAAACATGTGCAGCATCGTTCCCTCTTCCTCTTGGCATCGCCAGCAGTATTTGGATGCGTCGGGAAATATCTTATGTAAGCGACTAGGTGTCAAATACCACCTCGTCAGGATCTTGTAATTCAGTTCTTGTAATTTAGTGCATATAGAGGACTTAAGGGAGAGAGCTATCATGCTTTGCTTCTGAATTGCAGTGAAATTGCATTGGAGGTCTGATTCCCACTTTACAATACTTGATAACGTCGGTGGTTGTGGGGGTGTATTCAATAGAGTGTACATCTTGGATAGAGCTCGAGGCAGCGGTTCTGTATCCAAGCATATTTCTTCAAATGTAGCCAGGGGTCTATTGTATGTCTGAGGGTTTGGGATTTTCTGAAGATAATGATGGAGTTGTGCTGCACTCCAAAATGGAAGTTTGAACGGGCCGTTTGAGTCAATTAATTCTGCGATGGAGGGCCATTTATCTTGCCTCACAAATTGCATTGCTTTAACACATCCCACACTCTTCAGTGACTGAAACTGCCCGGAGGAAATCCCTGGGGTAAACTTGGGGTGTCCTAATATCGGGGTCAAAGGGGATTGTTTGGTCGTCAATGAGGTCTGTAGTGTAGCTTGAGTACTTTGCTGTATAGTGTTTCCTAGGAAAGGATGGGATTTGAATTCCGATGGGAGGGAGTCATGACACCATAAAGCCGTCTGTAAGGGTATATTTGTTTGATGTTGCTCAATCTGTGTCCACAGTTTAGATTCCTTACGGTGGTGCCAGTCTACTACTCTACACAAGTGAGCCGCCTGGTAATATTTTCGGATATCTGGGAGCGCCACCCCCCCCATAGTTTTTTGATAAGCATAATTGTGATTTTGGGATTCTGGGTTTTTTATTCGCCCATACAAAACGGGTGAAGAGAGACTGCACTTGCTTTAAGTATAAAGAGGGTATCTTAATCGGCAGGGTTTGGAAGAGATACAAGAATTTAGGCAGTATACTCATTTTTATTAAATTGCAACGCCCAAACCAGGAGTGCAGTCCCATATTCCACTCGTCCAGCAGGGCTCTGGTTTTAATTAATAAAGGGGGGAAATTGTGGTCATATAGTCGGGCTGGATCTGGTGGTATTTTTGTGCCTAAATACGTCAAGGCTGAGTCAGACCATCTAAAGCGAAAATTGGATTTCAGGTGTAGGAGGTTGTTGGGTGTTAACGCTATTCCCATCGCTTCTGACTTGGAGAAATTAATTTTTAAGTTTGATAGTTCTCCATATTTTTCAAACTCTTTAAGAAGATTGGGTAGAGAAATCATTGGATTTGTCAAGGAAAAAAGTAAGTCATCTGCATAAGCTGATATTTTGTGCTGCATAGGGCCTACCGTTATTCCTTGTACATCTGGGTTCAATCTAATGGTGGATAGAAAGGGTTCAAGCGAGAGAGCAAACAGCAGGGGCGATAAAGGGCAACCCTGTCTCGTTCCATTTGTTATGGGGAAGGGATCTGACAGAACTCCATTCGCCTTCACCCGTGCTGTGGGGACGGAGTATATGCTGGCTATCCGGTTAAGCATCACCCCACCCAGGCCTATGTGTCTAAGTACTGCAACCATGAAAGGCCAGCTCACTCGGTCGAATGCCTTTTCGACGTCCGTATTGAGGAAGACACAAGGGATTTTCCTAGATCTAGTGATGTGTAATAAATTGAGTACCTTTGTAGTACTATCTCTGGCTTCTCTAGACGGAATGAAGCCCACCTGGTCCAGGTGAATAAGTTGCTGGAGGTGCTGCGCTGACCGAACAGCCAGAATTTTTGTAAATAATTTAAGATCCAGATTTAACAATGATATGGGACGGTAGCTACTGCACGCTGTTGGGTCTTTCCCTTCTTTGTGAATTACTGAGATATGAACCCCAAGCGTGTCTTTAGCAAATGTTTTACCATCTCCTATCTTGTTGAACAGCGTGACCATTTGGGGTCCTAGAATTGGGAGTAAAGTTTTATAGTATTGTAATGTATAGCCATCTGGGCCAGGAGCTTTACCCGGTTTCATTGATCTTATAGCTTTCTGAATTTCTATTAAAGTTATGGGGGATTCCAAGTCTTCTCTGATTTCCTGAGGAAGTGACGGCATTTGGGATGATGTTATATAATTCTCTATCTCTGCATCTGGGGGATTCCTATGTGGTAGATTGTATAGTTCAGAATAATATTGTCTAAATACATCTGTAATTTGTGTAGGTAGAGTTACCTTTTGGTTCCCTGTTTTGGATATACGTGGTATATAGGACCTCGATTTCTGTTTTCTAACCATTCTGGCCAGCATTCTTCCACATTTATCCCCAAATTCATAGGTCTGTCTGTGGCAAATCTGCAGGGCTGCTTTCGCTCTATATTGCAAGATCTCAGTGATCTGTCGTCTAAGAGTGGAAAGTTCCGACTCTGATGATTGTGTGGGGGCATGTTTGTGTTTGGCTTCTGCAGTGGCCAGTTTTTGCAGAAGTTGGGATAACTGTTTATTCCTTTCCTTTTTTATGCGAGCTCCATGAGCTATTAGGGTCCCTCTAATGACAACTTTGTGTGCCTCCCAAAGTATCCCTAGGTCGCAATTTGGTTGGTCATTTTCTTGGAAATATAGATTCAGAGTTTTAGACACATCTGTTAGGACTTCGGGGTTCTGTAGAAGGCTTTCATTTAGTCGCCAGAAGCGATGTCTGGGAGAGGGAGTGTTTGATAAACGATAAGTTAGGAATATGGGTGCATGGTCTGACCATGTCCTGTTACCAATCAGGGTTTGTTCTACGGCATGTAATTGCTCATGGGGGACTAAGAAATAATCAATTCTAGTGTATACCTGATGTATATGGGAGTAAAACGTAAAGTCTTTTTCTCCTGAGTGTTGTAAGCGCCATGCATCTATTAACTGCGATTTGTGTAGTGTTTTAGCTATTCGCTTGAGCTGGGATGGAGGTATTGATGTTTTACCTGTTGAAGTGTCTACCGAGGGGATCAGTTGGGTGTTAAAGTCCCCTCCCAAAATCAATTGCCCTTCTTTAAAATCATTTAATTTCTCTAGGGTCGCTTGCACAAACATAGCTTGTTGTTCATTAGGGGCATAGATGGTTGCCAGCGTTACTGTAACGTTACCGATCAGGCCTTTGAGGAAGAGGTATCTTCCTGTCGAGTCTATATCAGAGCTCTGACACTGCCAGGGAACTCTACTAGAGATTAAAATAGATACTCCTTTGGACTTGGATTCTGGGTTCATAGAGTGATAGGTTGTTGGGAAATGTCTGCTCTGTAAGTATGGTAGTCTATTGGTTTTGAAGTGTGTCTCTTGGATAAAGGCGATATCTGTGTGATTCCGTTTTAAGTCATCTAGTAACATACGTCTTTTCTCAGGTATATTAAGTCCTTTCACATTCAGAGACATCACTTTAAGTTTGTTGGTTGCCATGGTGAAATAGACCAAGAAGGGGAGGTGGGAAGGGGGGAAGGGAAGGTCAAATTAAATCAACAAGAGGAGGGGTGGGGGGAGAGGGGGAGAGGGGAGTCAGAAAAAACAGAAAGAGAGAAGTAAAAACAGTAGATAAATCAGGTACGGACAGGACCTAATGTCCTGCTCGAACTAATTCCCCACAATTTCGGGGGTTGTTTTGTGCATATATTCTCCAGGAAGCACTTGTCAGTCTCCCCGGAGTATATGCTGACCTATTTGGGAGAGAGGAAGGACACAGCCTGAACAGAGAGCCTCCCATTTGTCCCCCCCGTCCCGGCATATCTAATAAACATAACTATTTATGATTAACTATGCATCGTTATATATTGATTAACCGAACAACGCCTTACATCATAATGAGTATGACAACATTATAATTCTCAACTGTTAACATTCCAACTAGGGGATCGAACCCCTCGATCGAGGCATGACCCCGCGTCGAGAGGGCTCGCACTTCCCCCCCCTGCAGCAGTTTAATCCATCCCTTGAGTTAAAGAGAACAATAGAAAACTGTATGCGGTTTTTTAAAAAGCCTACTCATGACTCAGTAATAGCATTTATCTTGAAAAAATAGGATGGCTTATCTTTTAATGCCTATGAGTCAGAGCTTCTGGATGACCGCTTCGTATCTCCACCAAGCAGGAGGCAACGCGGCCCTCACTGAAGTCCTCAGAGCTCAGGTTCTGCAATTCTAGTTTGTGACACCAGTACCCTAGAAAGGGTGTCAAGGATCTAAGTCAGCTAAAGCTTTATCAAATCTCACCACTAATTGTCTAGTCAGGACATCAAAATGTGTTGTTGGTTTGTACAGCAAAGGCTCCTTAAATGTTGCAGGACAACATATGACAGTTTAGTGTGTTGGCCTAAGTTCAACATCCTGAGAGTTCCTTAGCAGAAGGTAGCTTGCTTCGTATGACTTTTGTGTAATGACAGTAGACCTCTTTAAAGGAGTACCTGTCTATAGTATCCACAGGGTATTGATGAAAATCATTTTCTGAGGTGCATGGATAGCTCAGATCCATCAGAACTGCTTATAGCTTAGCTCTCGACAGCAACTGCTGTGATCTGGTAAAATACTTTATTGGCCACAGGCTTATTCGGAAGCATTAAAAAGAAGAACAAGAAAATAAAAAATATAGAAAAATTCAAAAAAAAATCCAACTCGCACAATTGAAATACAGATAGCCCAAACAGCACTCTGCAGCCATATCAGGCTCACGACTCACGGACATCTTCTTGAGAGGTTGTTCTGGGTCGTCTGCGGCTCCTCTGCTGTCTCGGCGGAAGATTGTCATTGTGTCTCGAGATGAACGGACGACTCTGCGTGCGTGGGAGTGGACCCAGCCAATTTGGGACCTCTATAGGATCTGTATCCAGGAAGTCAAATAAGGCCGGTAGGGCATCAGGTTTCCGCAATGTGAAGCTTCTTTGATCTTTTCTGAACGTGACAGAGAGCGGATACCCCCAGCGGTATGTAGCTCCTTTCCTCCTCGCTAGGTCCATCAGCGGTTTAAGAATCGCACGTCTCTGCAAGGTTGCCCTGGAGAGGTCAGGAAGAATCTTAATTGTAGCGCCATCCAGTTCCGGGTCATCGGATTCCCAAGCCTTGCGGAGGATTTGCTCTTTGTGTACGTAGTGATGTACTCTACATACTACATCTCGAGGTCTTAAAGGGTCTGCTGACTTAGGGCCAAGTGCACGGTGAATCCTATCCAGTTCAATCTGTTCTGGTAGATTAATCCCTGGCAGGCTGCGGAAGATAGCGACTGCCGTATCTGCTAAGTCCTCAGGTCCCGTGGCCTCTGGGAGACCCCGAAGTCTCAGGTTGTTCCTGCGACTTCTGTCTTCCATTTCTTCCAATCTTAGCCACTGTTCTTGTAATGCCTCTGTTTGCGCATCCTGGTTGTCCTCCAACAGCGTCATTCTATGCTCTAATGCAGTTAGGGAGCTTTCCCCAGACTCCAGTCTAGTAGCTAGGGCGCTAACCTCAGCTTTCACTGCTTTCATCTCTGTGCGGTGCGTAGCTTCCACTGTCGCTATCAGGGCCGCGATATCAGCCTTAGTGGGCAGCGCCTGTAGTATGGAGCGGAGCTCAGCGTCTACCCCTGTCCCCATGTGTGGGGGTTGCGATCGCTCATTACCGCTGGAGCGGAAGTCCGGGGGAAAGCCTGCAAATGAGTCTGTCATTAGCGTGTCGCTGTGTGGTGAAGCGGAGCCGGGGCTGCCCGCCGTCTGTCTCAGTGAGTGCTCACCTCGAGGCGTCGCCGCCATCTTGAGTTCTGGGGAGCCGAGAAGGGAGAGCTGGAATCTCCGTCTAATATCTCCTGATGTGGGCGGCTGGGGAGTGGGTTTCGTCGGCTTGTTATTCCTCTTTGTCGTCCTCTTTCTGGAGGAGTGCATAGTTCGTCGGTCAGGCTGAGATAGCCGGGATAAGGGAGAGACGGCCGGGAGCTCAGTATCAGCACGTCTCTATTCAGCCATGTCCAGGCCACGCCCCGAAAAAACATTTTTTATCTAACTTCTAAATGCCTGTTGCTAGGGGGTCCCTCGTAGTCTGCCTCTTTCAGTGCCTGGGCTGGTGACATCACTTCCCCTCTGCGCAGGAAGGGCTCAGCTCTGCCCCCTCCCTCTTGTCAATCATCTGGGACACATTACAGGTCCCAGATAACTGAACGGCCAATCACGCGCGCGGCGCCGCTCGCACATTCGCAGTGGGTGCCCGGCTGTAAAACCACAGCCCGGCACCCACAGTTGCAATGCCGGCGCCGCCGAACAGAGGAGGAGACAAGCGGGGCTTCTATCCCCCGCATCGCTGGACCGCGAGACAGGTAAGTGTCCAATTATTAAAAGTCAGAAGCTGCAGTATTTGTAGCTGCTGACTTTTAATTTTTTTTTAAAAATGGGAACTCCTCTTTAAGTCCGTAGGGTTCAATATTGAGTTGGCCCACCCTTTGCAGCTATAACAGCTTCAACTCTTCTGGGAAGGCTGTCCACAAGGTTTAGGAGTGTGTCTATGGGAATGTTTGACCATTCTTCCAGAAGTGCGTTTGTGAGGTCAGGCACTGATGGTGGATGAGAAGGCCTGGCTCGCAGTCTCCACTCTAATTCATCCCAAAGGTGTTCTATCGGGTTGACTCTGTGCAGGCCAGTCAAGTTCCTCTACCCCAAACTCGCTCATCCATGTCTTTATGGACCTTGCTTTGTGCACTGGTACGCAGTCATGTTGGAACAGGAAGGGGCCGTCCCCAAACTGTTCCCACAAAGTTGGGAGCATGAAATTATCCAAAATGTCTTGGTATGCTGACGCCTTACGAGTTCCCTTCATTGGAACTAGGGGGCCAAGCCCAACCCCTGAAAAACAACCCCATATATAAATATATTTCAAGAACTTCTAAACTCTAAAGGTTTTTTTTTTACCTTAATGCAGTCTATGGTGTCACTTACCTGAGTCTTTACTTAATCCACCCTTGTGTCCATCTTCCTGGAGTTACAGTCTGCCCTGATAACAGATCGTGTATTTGGACCATGTTCCCAGCCATAAGCTTTAATAAATAACATTCTTTACAGTGTATGTACTTCCTGTCCCAGAGACATACAGTAGCAGGAATTTAGAGGAAATCTCTACATAGTAAGAGGAGTTCCCATCATTGACAGTTGTCATTGGAAACACGTGTTCCCCATTGGAGACACCAAATTTTCAAAGGCAAAGCAGCCCTAAATAATAATAAAAAGCCAACAGGGGTTCTGATCCTTCTCAACTTTATCTAAAACAACAAAAAAATCTTGGTTATACATACACTGCTACTGTCCTTATTAAAGCTTATTACAAATGAATTGCTTTTTTCTTCGATGCATAAAGTGGAAAGTCCTTTTAGATAGCTTACATTAACACAATTTCCTTTTTTTCCCCACAGTTGTTCCGATGATAATTAGCACACCGTATTTTAATTATAGAAAAAACAGAGTTACAGGTTTGATGGAATTATTTCTTTAAGCATTTCACAGTATGAGTTCTATCCATATCATTGGGAGAGACAGTTGTATGCCATGTAGGGGGAGGGGGGTATGTCAGAGCCGTCCTTATAGGGAGCTTTTTATCGTGAGTGGTCTTTGTTTAATTTTTTAGGGTCTATAAAATGATATTTTGTAGCATTTTAAAATCTATGTATAGGAGTACAGAGTGCATTCATGACGCATGTACTCCCTGCATGTTCTTTTGGAAGGAAGGAAGGTGAGAAAGTAGGAAAGAAGGATGGAAGGAATGAAGGAAGGAACAAAGGAAAGAAGGAAGGAAAAAAATATCAGTTTCATTTTTTATGTTTATATCAAAATAAGTATTTTTAAAAAGAGGCATTCAGTGTTAAAAAAAAATCAGGTATGCCCTAAGGCTCGGTTCACACTGCCGCGACCTGAAACTTACATGTCTTTTTCCAGGCTATTTTGGTCTGACTTTGACGTGACTCTGATGTGACTTTGACGCAACTTCAACGTGACTTCAGCGCGACTTCGCTTTGACGCGACTTCGGCATGACTTCGCCGTGACTTCAGCACAACTTTGACGCGACTTACTTGAGCATGACTTCACCGTGACTTCGGCGGGACTTTAGCACAACTTTGGCACGACTTTGCTGTGACTTCGACATGACTTTGCCACAACTTTGATGTGACTTTGGCACGACTTCGATGCGACTTCAGCAAGACTTTGACACAACTTCAGCACGATTTTGTCGTGACTTCAGCAGGACTTCGACATGAATTCAGCATGACTTCACCATGACTTCAGCGATGCTTTGTCACGACTTCGCTGCGACTTCGACGTGACTTTGCCGCGACTTTGACGTGACTTTGGCACGACTTTGATGCGACTTAGGCAAGACTTTGACGTGACTTCAGCACGATTTCGCCGTGACTTCGACGTGACTTCAGCATGACTTTCATGCGACTCCGGCATGACTTCAGCACGACTTCGGCGTAAAATCGGCGTGACTTTGACAGGATTTCGGCACGACTTTGACGCGACTTCAGCATGACTTCACTATGACATCAGAGATGCTTTGTCATGACTTTGCTGTGATTTCAACGTGACTTCGCCGCGACTTTGACGTGACTTTGGCACAACTTTGATGCGACTTCGGCAAGACTTTGATGCAACTCCAGCATGATTTCGCCATTCTGATGTTGACACAACGCTTTCTCCCGCTGTAATGCCATGTGCGCGGTGCGCAACGATTTATATAGGCATGGGGCGTGGTCACTGGGTGATGTCACCAGTGACCCCGCCCCTTTATGACGTCACAGCCCGGGGCATGATGGGACTCTGACGTCATAAGGGGGTGGGGTCACCGGGTGAAATCACATGCCTATATAAATCGTTGCGCACCGCACACACGGCATTACAGCGGGAGAGAGCGTCGTGTCAACATCGAAAGAAGAGAAGAGGGAAGAAGACGACGGAGAAGACCGGGCCAACCCTAGTAAAAGAGCTGGAAGAAGATAGCGGAGGAGCCCGGCAGAAGGCACCGGAGAGCGGGAGAAGAATCGGAGAGTGGGAGAAGACACCGGAGAGCGGAAATAGAGAGCGGAGAAGTCGGAAGAGACCCCCGAAGTCGGAAGAAGACCCCTGGAACTGCCTAATAAATTACTTTAAAAACCTGTCTAGTGTGTTTTTTTATTGACACCGTTTTCCCCCCAGGTGAAAAGTTAGGGGTACGATGTACCCCATACTCATTCACATAGGGTGGGGGGCTGGGATCTGAGGGCCCCCTTATTAAGCCCCCCGCCTGCAGACCCCGACAACCAACGGCCAGGGTTGTCAGGAAGGGGCCCTTGTCCTCATCAACATGGGGCAAGGTGCTTTGAGGTGGGGGGCTGCAGGGCGCCCCTCTGCCCCAAAGCACCCACCCCCCATGTTGAGGGCATGCGGCCTGGTACGGCTCAGAAGGGGGGGCGCTCGCTCGTCCCCACCCCCTTTCCTGACCGGCCAGGCTGGTGCTCGGATAAGGGTCTGGTATGGATTTTGGGGAGGACCCCACGCTGCAGTTTCGGCATGGGTTTCCCCTTAAAATCCATACCAGACCGAAGGGCACGGTATGCTCGTGAAGAGGGAACCCATGCGGTTTTTTCTTAAAAAAAAAAATTGGCATGGAGTTCCCCTTCATGCACAAGTCGCATGCCAAAGTCGGATCAGTTAATACGGAATCCGATACGGAATCCGACTTTGATCCGACTTCAGAAAAAAAGTAGTGCAGGAACTACTTTGAAGTCGGCATGACTTAAAGTCGTGCCAATATGAATGGTAGTCATTCAAAATCATGGAAAATGACTTGCCATGCGATTTTGCAGTCCGACAAGTCGTATAGGTGTGAAAGGGGGCTTAAGCATGACTTTGCTGTGACTGTGACGTGACTTCGGTATGACTTCTACGCGACTTCAGCACAACTTCATCATGACTTCAGAGATGCTTTGTCACGACTTAGGTACGACTTCCCTGCGACTTTGACGTGACTTCGGCACAACTTTGACGTGACTTTGGCATGACTTTGATGCGAGTTCGGCAAGACTTGAATGCAACTTCAGCTCCACTTCGACGCGACTTTGGCACGACTACGGCGGCATGACTTTGACGCGACTCCGGCATGACTTTGGCGCGTATGCGGCGTGACTTTTGACGCAACTTCAGGGAATGCCTGTTTAATCCCCCTGTAATGTTGGTTCCAAATCACATCAATTAGGATGAGGATCTGACTTGGATGCGACTTCCATTCAACTCTATGAGCTGAAATCGCACAGAAGTCGTAACAAAGTAGTACAGGAACCTTTTCCAAAGTTGGACCGACACAAGACCAGTTAAGATGGCTCTCATAGGGAACCATCGATTTATACACGTCATGCTCTCAAAGTCGGATCGCATGTCGCACCAGTGTGAACTGGGCCTAAATTCCTATTACTTATTGAAAGAAGTAAGGAAGGAAAAAAGACAGGAAAAGAGGGAGAGGAGAAAAGGAAGGAAGGAAGGAGGAAGAAGGGGAGGAAGGAAGAAAGGGGGGTAAAGAAATTTAAAAAGGATAGGTGAAAGAAGGGTGGGAGGAAAGGGAGGAAGGATAGGGGAGGAAGGAAGGAAGTAAGGAAGGAAGGAAGGAAGGAAGGAAGGAAGGAAGGAAGGAAGGATGGTTATCACTTGTACTTATTCTTTATGGTTTATAACAAAATATATATGTTTAAATAGATGTATTCAATGTTTCTAGAAAGACACACGTAGACCCTAAATTCCTTTTTCCCATTGAAAGAAGTGAAAGGAAGGAAAAGCGGGAGAGGAGAAAAGAAAGGAAGGAAGGAAGGAAGGAAGGAAGGAAGGAAGGAAGGAAGGAAGGAAGGAAGGAAGGAAGGAAGGAAGGAAGAAGAAGGGAAGAGTAAGAAGAAAGAAGGGTAAGGAAAGTTGAAAAGGATGGGTGAAAGAGGGGTGGGAGGAAGGAAGGAAGGATATCACTTATATTTATTTTTTATGGTTTATAAAGAAATATAGATTCTTAAATAGATGCATTCAACGTTTATAGAAAGATACATGTACACCTAAATTCCTTTTTCCCATTGAAAGAAGTAAGGATGGAAAAAAGACAGAAAAAGAGGCAGAGGAGAAAAGGAATGCAAGGAAAGTTAAAAAGGATGGGTTGAAGAAAGGGAGGAAGGATAGAGGGTGGAAGGAAGAAAGGAAGGTAAGAAGGAAGGAAGGATATCACTTGAATGTATTTTTTATGGTTTATAACCAAATATATATTTTTAAATAGATGCATTCAGTGTTTATAGAAAGACACATGAAGGCCTTAAATTCCTGTTTCTCATTGAAAGAAGTAAGGAAGGAAAAAAGATAGGAAAAGTGGGAGAGGAGAAAAGAAAGGAAGGAAGGAAGAATAAAATGAAGGAATGAAGAAGGAAGCAAGGAAGTAAAAAGAAGGGGAGAGGAAGGAAGAAATGAGAGTAAGGACAGTTAAAAAAGATAGGTGAAAGATGGGTGGGAAGAAGGAAGGAAGGAAGGAAGGAAGAATGGGAAGAAGGAAGAAAGGAATGTAAGGAAAGTTAAAAAGGATGGGTGAAAGAAGGGTGGGAAGAAAGGGAGGAAGGATAGGAGGTTGAAGGAAGCAAGGAAGGAAGGATGTCACTTGTATTGATTTGTTATGGTTTATTATGAAAGATATATTTTTAAATAGATGCGTTTAGTGTTTATAGAAAGACACATAAAGGCCCTAAATTCCCTTTTCCAATTGAAAGAAGTAAGAAAGGAAAGAAGATAGGAAAAGAGGGATAGGAGAATAGGAAGGAAGGAAGAATAAAGGGAAAGAGTGAAGAAAGGTAGGAAGGAAGAAGAAGGGGAGAGGAAGGATAGCGGGTGGTGGAAGGAAGGAAGGAAGGAAGGAAGGAAGGAAATAAGGGAGAGAAGAATATGAAGGAAGGAAGGAAGAATAAAGGGAAGGAAGAAAGGAGGGGCGGGTTTATGGTTTCTAAAGAAATATATATTTTTAAATAGATGCATTCAGTCTTTATAGAAAGACACATGTACACCATAAATTCCTTTTTCCCATTGAAGGAAGGAAGGAAGGAAGGAAGGAAGGAAGGAAGGAAGGAAATAAGGGAGAGAAGAATATGAAGGAAGGAAGGAAGGAAGAATAAAGGGTAGAAGTGAAGGATGGTAGGAAGGAAGCAGTAGAGGAGAGGAAGGAGGAAAGGATAAGGAAAGCTAAAAAGGATGGATGAAAGAAGGGTTGAAGAAAGGATAGGGGGTGGAAAAAAGGAAGGAAGGAAGAATAAAGGGAAGGAATAAAGGAAGAAATTGTTTATAAAGAAAGATATATTTAAATAGAAGAATTCACTGTTTATAGAAAGACACATGAACCCATGATCCCATTGAAAAAAGGAAAAAAGACAGGAAAAGAAGGAGAGGGGAATAGGAAGGAAGGAAGGAAGGAAGAAGAAGGGGAGGAAGAAAGGAATGTAAGGAAAGTTATAAAGGATGGGGGAAAGAAGGGCGGGAGGAAGGAAGGAAGAAAGGAAGGAAGGCAGGAAGGATGGTTAAAAAAGGAATTTATAGAAAGACACATGTACACCATAAATTCATTTTTCCCATTGAAAATAGGAAGGAAGGAAGAATAAAGAGAAGGAATGAAGAAAGGAAGGAAGGAAGGAAAAAGAAGTGGGTGCGGAAGGAAGAAAAGAGGGTAAGGAATGTTAAAAAGGATGGGCAAAAGAAGGGTGGTAGGAAAGGAAGGAAGGATAGGGGGAAGAAACAAAGGAAAAGGAAAAGGAATTACTTTCTTTAAATATGTACATGACTTGAGAACTTCAATTATCTTTCTGTTCTTTTTTAATATGAATAATACATTTTCACTAACAGGTGTAATTTGCCCCTTTGGAGCTGAGAGGTCAAAGTGCTCCGGCTGTTCAGCTTATTGTCAGCCCCGCGGTAAGGTGTGTATTTCGGGGTGTGAAGAAGGCTGTAGATGTAAGATAACAAGACATCGTATAAAAGGGAATCGCTGTGTTCCAGTAAAAAAATGCTAAAGAGTAAGTACCCAAATTCGGTAATTATTTGCTATGTTTTAAATTGGGAGAATTCATAACTTCCCCACTGGTTAAGTGTTCGCATTTCCTATGCAGGAAGCTCAGCACTAGGATTGGCATGACACAGAGTCACAAGAGGCGCCCCCTAGGGCTCTGATGTAGGCACCACACCCACTCCCAGTGCAGTCTGCAGGGCATAGCTGTCAGTTTGACAGCCGGCTCCCCCTCTGTGTGTTGGGAGTGCTGACAGTGGTTCCCGTACAAGTAAATCCTGCAAACTGCGATTGAATAGGTTTGTTATAATGTAGTCTAGCTAGTGCTTATTTGCAAATCAAAGACTTGTCCACTGACTTGTACAATGTCAGTTCCAGCAATGCTATTTGGTTATATTTTACTCCTTTTTAACTCACCGATACATAGAAACGTAGAAAAGGGATGGCAGAAAAAAAGACCAAGTGGCTCATCGAGTCTGCCAGCTTTTTTTTTATTATTATTTATTTATTTATACTTGTTTTGTATTTGATTTTTTGTGTCTTTTATGTTTCTTTGTTTTTGTTAACTCTAAGGACCCTTTCACACCAGTGGTCCACCTGTCCTGTTTTCGGGCATACCCAATTGGACCCGCCTGTCTGTTTTTCAGATGGACCTGATCAGACCACCCATTGTTCTCTATGGAGCGACGGATGTTAGTGGACACCCGACAGCATCTGATCCAATCCGGTAAAAATAGACGAATGGGGATACATTGCCCATCCATTCGGCAGATCGGATCGAATTACAGTCGGATGGAAACAGATGGGCAGTCCAGTTTTCATCTGCCTCATAAAGAACAGCGGGCTGTGTCCGTGTCTGCTCTGCATAGTGGAGCGGACATGGATCTGTCATCCTCCTTCTCATCGGGGATCAGCAAAAAGATTCCCCCTGTTGAGCGGGCTGATCTGCTTGACGGATTCTGCTCCATCTGAAAGGGGCAATACATTTCCTGTAGTTAGTTCATAGTAACTTCATCCTCTCTACTTTTTTCTGATTTGTCTTCTACTATATGTAAGTGTTTTTTTTTTCCATGTTTGTTTTGTTTCTTATTGTAGAGCGACATTAAAGAAATAGACCTTTTTTAGGTGATACCTCCCAGACAGAAGGAAACATTTCAGTTATTATAATGTTAATGTAGATATGACAGTTACTTTTTTGATTGTTAGTAAACAGTATAATTAGATCATATGACATATATAAAAAAAAAAAAATCATATAACATAAAAATATAAAAGAAAAAAGTTGGTGAGTGGCCAGAGTAATTCTTTTATAATGTTTGCAACCTACGAAATTTAATTGTTAACTTCTGTGATTTTCTTCCATATAGAAGAGAAGACATCTGGAACGTGGAATTTTCAGTACCAAACACCATGTAACTTGTCCTTTTAAAGAGCAAAAAAAATATTAAAAAACCTATCTGTCATGGAGTCAGAAATCCTGCTTGATGTAATACATACAGTATGTTATAAACAGGATGATTTTTACTTTAATTTTTTTTTTTTTTTTCCAAGAAAAAGTTTATTGAAGGATGTATATTAGAATACAAGCTTATTAAATGAAATTACATCAAGTTACAGTACATGGATAGCAAATGTATAAAGCAATAACTAGTAAGCATAATCAAAAATAAATAAATAAATAAATAAATAAATAAATAAAAATAAGATATTAGATAATAGCAGTAAGATAAAATAGAGAACAATAGATAGTAACCATAAAGACATGGCATTTTAAATTATATTGAAAGCTTGACCTTCCACATGAAAATCAGATCTAATCTGTAATGAATTTAGAGTTGTTCTAATACAGTAGTATTTTTGTGATTAATAATAGTGCGGAAAACAAATAAGGTTAATTCTCTCTAGAAATCGGAGTATGACCTGTGTAATAAAGTCATATCATAAAGTGTTAATAGAGATAAGTCTCTGAAGGATATGGTTTTTTTTTTGTTTTTTTTTGTGTCTTATCTAAATATTACCCAATGGTATATTTTCAAGTGTTAGAGAATCATGTTTGGAAATTCTTCAAAATGGCGGGTTTTCTTTATAAGGGTTTATAATCACGTCTTTCTCTATACGTGTGTGAAAGTTTGCTATGTAAAGGAATTATAATGATATAAGTAGTTATTTAATAAAGAAGTCGGGTATATTCAGAAGTTGTTTGAAATTGTTGCCAGCAAGCCCATGTGTTTCTAAATTTTGTAGAGGAGTCATGAGCTTGGTGTATGAGTTCTTCCATTAATGCTATTTTGTTTACTCTGGCAATCCAGTTTGTAATTGTGGGTGGATTGGGAGATTTCCAGAGGGCCGGAATACAAAGTTTTGCTGCATTAATGAGATGTTGAACTAATGATCTGTGGTAAATTTTTATCGGTAAATTAGAATGATGAAGTAAAGCTTGGGCTGGGGAGAATTCTAAGCGTATAGTTGTAATTTGGGTGATATATCGGAATACATCAGTCCAGAATTTCATAATCGAGGGACATTCCCACCAAATGTGAAGAAGCGAACCTTGCTCCTGATTACATCTCCAGCAGATGGATGGGGTTCCCGGATTAATTTTGTTTAATTTGAGTGGAGTGTTATACCATCTGGAAAACAATTTAAAACCGTTCTCTTGTACATTCACATTAATTGAACCTTTATGTATTATTGTGTATATCTTTCCCCATTCTATGTCAGAGAGATTGATAGAGAGATCTCTTTCCCATTTTGAACTTGCAAGATTCGATTTAGGCTTTTGGTCATCAAAAAGAATGGAGTAGATAATTGATATGAGATGACGTTGTGGTTCTAATTGAGAACAAATGGATTTGAAATGTGTTCGATCCCTTGAGAAGGCTGATCGTGATTGTGGGGTGGTTAGATAATTTTTGAGTTGCATATATGACCATAAAGAAATCTGGCTACCTGTCCTTCGTGTATTCAACGTAGATAAAGGAAGGAGAGTGTTTTGGTCAAAGAAGTCTTCTGCTTTTGGATTGTCATTGGGTCCTAATTCTGATAAAAAGGATCTAACAAAGTCTGGAGAAAATTCAGGATTATGTCTAATCGATGTGAGTGGACTTGGGATTGAAGAGATATGGTATTGACGACATGTACTGGTAAAAACATGCAACGTGTTGCTAATTAGTGGATGTTGTTTGCATTGTTTAGGAATATTTCTAGTAGGTATCCAGGCTATATTTTGGAGTGGAAAATTTGAGAAGGCCTGTTCAATAGAAATCCAAGCTTTGGTGGTATTATGTACATTCCAATCTACTACTCTGGCCAATTGACATGCCAAATAGTATTTTTGAATGTCTGGCAATCCCAATCCGCCTTTCAATTTAGGTAAGGATAATCTGTCAAAACTTAATCTAGCTCTTTTTTCACTCCAGATAAATTTAGAGCAAGCTTTACGGAAGGATGTGAAAAATGATTGTGGTAATTTTATTGGAATCGTTTGAAGCAAATAAAGAATTTTTGGCAAGATGTATATTTTAATAATAGAGGATCTACCAAACCAAGAAAATAAACCAGAGGACCAAGCCTCAAGATCCTTCTGGATATTTTGTAAAATTGGTACATAGTTTTTGCTATAAAGATCAGAAAGATTGGTCGGTATATGTATTCCAAGATATTTAATGGAGTTTGCGCTCCATTTGAAAGGAAAATTTGCCTGGCATAAGGTTTTAATCTCATGTGGTAAAGATACATTAAGTGCTTCAGATTTATCGAAATTAATTTTGAGATTAGTTAGGTTTTCAAAAAGAGATAGATCTTTAAGGAGATTGGGGAGTGAAAGGTGAGGATCTCGTAGGAATAGTAGTATATCATCAGCAAATGCTGCTAGCTTGTAGGTGGAATGATCTATGGATATACCTTTGATATCTTGGTTGTCTCTCAAACGTTGAAGACAAGGTTCTAATGTTACGATAAAAATTAGTGGGGAAAGAGGACAACCTTGACGTGTCCCATTGGACACAGAGAAGGCATCCGACAGGTGTCCGTTAATTCTAACCCTAGCCGTAGGCCTTGAGTAAAGTGCAAGTATAAATTGTAACATGCGATCCCGCATGCCTATCTGTTTAAGTACTTCTGTTAGATAATCCCATGCAACCCTGTCGAATGCCTTCTCTGCGTCCAAGGAGAGAAAGAAACCACCCTGCTTCTTTGAGGTCAACCATTTATGAATACTGAGAGCTTTCAGAGTATTATCTCTTGCCTCTCTACCGGGAACAAAACCCACTTGATCCAAAGAAATAAGGTGTGGTAAAAGAGGCAGGAGTCTGTTAGCTAGGATTTTCGCAAACATTTTTAGATCAACATTTAATAAAGAAATCGGTCTATAGTTGGAAACTAAAGTCTGGTCTTTATCAGGTTTTGGAAGGACAGCGATATGTGCAGTAAGGAGATCTCGAGGAGGAGATTTGTCTGTAGAGAGGTAATTAAAAGCATTCAAGAAGGGTGTATACAATACATTAGTAAACGCTTTATAGTATCCCACTGTTAGGCCGTCTGGTCCTGGGCTCTTACCAGGTTTCATTTGTTTGATTACAATATCTAGTTCATCTTTAGACAATGGTCAATCTAAGTTCATTGCTTCAGTGTCTGAGATTGGTTTAGGACCATATTGTGCAAGAAAGTTTTTGATTAAATGTAATCTGTTTTCTGTGTTATGTTGGGTAGATGTGTTTTTAATATTGTATAGTTGTGTATAATATTTGACAAATTGTTCTGCTATTTGATTGTTAGAAGAAAATTTGGTTCCGTCAGGGGAATTAATAGAATGTATAATTGTAGTTGATTGTTTTGCCCGAAGTGCTCTAGCTAGTAATTTACCTGATTTGTTACCAAATTCATAAAATTGTTTTTGATAAAGTATATATTTACGTTTCGTTATTTTAGTTAGTTCCTCTATCATTTCGGTTCTAGCTAAAGTGAGTTCTTGGAGGGTCGAAATAGCTTGTCTTTTTTTGTGAGATTTTTCTAAATCATGAATACGGACAGCCAGATTGGATAATAATTTTTGTCTTTCACGTCGTCTTTTGGAAGCTATTGCCATTAATTCACCACGAATAGTGCATTTATGAGCTTCCCATATTAGCATTGGGGAAATTTCGGCAGAATCGTTCTCAGTGAAAAATTGAGAGAGCCTAAGTTGAATGTGTGACGCTATTTTATTATCCATAAGTAGAGATGGATCAAGACGCCATGTTTGTGGTCGAGATTGAGTGATCTGAAATTCAATCAACATGGTGATAGGGTGGTGATCCGATAAAAACATTGGTTCTATAGTTGCTTTAAGGAGCATGGGAAGATCTCTCTGTGTGATAAAGAAATAGTCAATCCTGGAATAACTTCCATGAGGATTGGAATAAAAGGTATAATCTTTAGTGGTAGGATGTAAAGTACGCCAGGAGTCATGCAATGTGAGTTCTTGGAGGGATTTCTTAATAGTACGTAATGCCTTGAATGGTAATTTAGATGAGCCTGAAGAGGTATCTTGAATAGGATTTAAAGGGACATTAAAATCTCCCCCTACTATTAACATTCCTTCTTGAAAAGAAGCGAGATCCTGCATTGTACTTGTGAAAAAGGAAACCTGTTTGACATTGGGAGCATAAATATTAGCCAGGGTTATGCGTTTGTCAAACAAGGATCCTTTAAGAAATAAGAAACGACCATCTTCCTCTATCTGTGAGTCTGTTATTTGAAATGGGCAATTTTTTGAAAAAAGAATAGAAACCCCTTTAGTTTTAGATTCCTTAGTAGTGGCATGTATTACCGTTGGAAAGTGGTAATTTGAAAATTTTGGTACATTATCGGTCTTGAAATGTGTTTCTTGGAAGAACACAATATCCGCTTTAAATTTATGCAAGAAGTGAAGCACTTGCACACGTTTTTCAGGAACATTAAGACCTTTAGCATTTAAAGAAATTATTTTGGCTGTAGCATTATGGTTAACCTTAGGAGGAGATGAAACCTTATTAGGCGATATTGTGCGTTTTGACCCATACGTTTTTGTAGGCATGTTCTTAGATGAAAAAATAAATAAATAAATAAAGAGATAAGTAAAAATAAATAATAAGATACTAATAAAAATAAATAAATAAATAAATAAATAAATAAATAAATAAATAAATAAATAAATAAATGAATAAATAAATAAATATTACGGAGACTTGCAAGACCCACTCGCTAGTCCAAATGCAGTAAATACGTAAATGTATACGCAGCCGGATTGAATCAGTGGTTTTTGTATAAAGAGATGGAAAAAAAATAGTTCAGAAGAACCAAAAAATCAGAGGAAATCACTGTGTGGGAGAATAGGTCAACACTGGAGTGTGGTGTAACTTTTGCAATAAGAAGTCAGTCTCGCTGACTTCAGGAGAATACTCTTTTAATAATATTTATGAAGAAGGTGTTTATAAATTTGTTTGAATCTGATCAAATGAATTTTATGAGGATGGTATGGACTATAGAAATAGAATATGTTAATATATCGTAAATTAAATGGAAAGGATAACTGTTAGAATTATTTAGAATTCTAGATATATAGCATGTAATTTATATCTGAAGAATTGGTATACAATACTATAGAATATGTTATATGACTATATTGTATCAAATTTAAAACAACAAACTAGTAAAGGAAAAAACAATGGCTCTTAAATGTAGAAAAAGAGATAGTATCAAAACAATCCCTCCCTCTAACTTTTGTCACTACCTTCTGCACCCTCCTCTTTTCCTTTCTCTGTATTGTATTTCTTTTCTCTCTCTTTCCTTTTCTTTTATCAAAGAGATAACCTACTTATAAACAATGTATCTCTATGTAACAGTGTTAACTGAAGAAGTAATAAATAACTAAAAGTTGAGCAATTAATTCCAAAATATTTCTTAAGTAAATCTCAAAGCTCTCAGCCCTCCAAATCGGTATTTAGAAGACTTGGCTAAGGTAAAAATCAGGAGAATCCTTGCATTTAAATAAAAAAAAAATGAATGAGTCAAATAAAACAGGATAGTCCAAACCAAAAACATGTTTAGCATCTTTGAGGAAAGAGAATCCCCGTAGATTAGATTAATAGTGAAGATGAATTTGTGGAGAATTTGTGTAGCAAAGAAGTTATAACTATTAAACTGAAGAAAAAGGAGGAACAGAGATAGGATCAATATTGAAGCCATAAAGAAAGCAGAATTAGGCTGAATGAGGGTATCCCTCTAGGAATACAATTTGAGGACCAGTCATTCATCTATCACGTCTGGCTTTACGGGTGCGCCTGGGTTTCATCGGGTTGTTGATTGAAGGAGATAGTGGTCCTTGCTGGGATGATCTTTCTTCAGACGATGAGCGTTGTCTGCGGTATCGGTCTTCCTGGGTCTCCATCATTTCATTCCTGAGGTGATGTGAGGATGCTAGTGAAGGACGGAATTCTGCATACCAATCTGGTATTTCTGGGAGTGGGATATCCAATGTGTCACAGAAGTAATTAAGATTTTCAGGAACTCTGAGAAGAGCAGAGCGTCCATGTACTGAGGCTGCCAGACCAAAAGGAAATTTCCAACGATATATTATACCTTTGGTACGCAATATTTCCAGTAAAGGTTTTAATTCTCTCCTGCGTTGTAAAGTAATGCTGGATAGATCTTGAAATATGCGGAATTCTTTACCATGGTATAATAGTGGTGTCATCGTATGTGCTCTTCTTAATATTTCCTCTTTAAGCTGGTAATCTACTATGCAGCAAATTACATCTCTTGGTGGGTCTAAATCTTTTCCCTTAGGTCTAAGGGCTCGATGTATACGTTCCATGGTGATTGGGGTATCCTTTGGTCTATTTAGCACATTATTAAAAATGCCTATAACTTCTGTTTGCAGATGCTCAGTATCCACAGATTCAGTCAGACCTCGTAAGCGAAGATTGTGGCGTCTACCACGGTTATCCAAATCTTCTAAATGTCGATTCATATCTCTAAGTTGTCTTGTGTGGGTGTCAATTAACAAATGATTTTTACGGAGCTCTGTGGAGTGTGATGCTGTTATCTTCTCAACCGCCATTACTCTGCCTGTAATAGCCTGAATGTCTATCCTCAAATCTGTAATAGCAGCCGTCAGGGTATTTTTAATATCTGCAGCCACTGACCTAAGATCATTCAAACTGGGCTGTTGTACAACATCAGAGTGTGGAGATAAAACAATACCTCCTTCGTTGTTTTCTGAATGAGGAGAGGGGACAGCTCCATCATTAGATCCTGTCAGCCTGCGCTGAGTGTTCTGTGAGGTAAAAGCCGTTGCCATATTGCCGGCCTGTGAGCGGAATAATTCTGGATGATTTTGAGGTATTCCTCCGTTCAAATCACTGGGCGAACGTGACCTCGATGCTGAGGAAGTTCTAGAAGCCGTTCCCATGATATTTTCAAACTTTTCTGGTACTTCCACCTTCTGTGGTAAGTGGTATTCAATCCCTGTCAGTGAGAGCTCAGGGATTAGGCAGCCATCTTCTCCAGCGTCAAGCCACGCCCCCTACTTTAATTTTTAGGACATCTATACGTAAAGAGTATGTATAGCCCAAACATTTTCTTTGATTTATTTATTTATTTATTTATTTATTTGGGGGGGGTGTTTTGGATGCAGGGAGTTTAGTATTGTGCCGTGATTGGGTTTTTATTCTTGTACTGTGCTTGAGGCTACTGTAGTTTTTAAAACGGATTACATCTGTTCCTAAAGGTGTATGTATAGTCCCAAATATTTTTATTTGTGTAGTTTTGTTTGATTTTTTTTTTAATTAGACAGAGATTCTGAGTCATATATGCCCACATCCTGAATAATACATATTTACGGGTTGATTTACTGAGAATAAATATTCTGACAAATTTTTCAGTATTTGGAAATTCGGATATTTCCGAATACCCGAATTACAGTATAAACAAAGTTTACTGAATGCTCAGAATAACAAAAAAATTTAGAATTTCCAAAATTCTATTAGAAATTCAAATTAAATTTTACATCAAATTCCAGTCGAATTGTAACTGTAAACATGGTTCTGGAATCAAAGACTGTTGGGGTCATTTACTGTAACACTGTGGCACTAATTAGCGCTAATTACAGCAAATTAGAGTGAATTAGCACTAATTAGTGCTAAACGGTATTCACTATTCACTATAGTGCTGGTTAAAAAACTACTCCCAATATCAAATTTACTATAGTTCCCTGAAACCAAATAGCGCCCATACCCTTATGCTATGTACACATGATAGGATTTTCCGACAACAAAACCGTGAATTTTTTTCCGAAGGATGTTGGCTCAAACTTGTCTTGCATACACACGGTCACACAGATGTTGTCGGAAATTCCAAACGTCAAGAACGCGGTGACGTACAACACGTACGATGAGCCAGTGCGGCTTTTCTGCTTGATTTTGAGCATGCGTGGACTTTTGTGCGTCGGAATTGTGTACACGTGCTCGTAATTTCGGAAAATTTGAGAACCTGCTCTCAAACATTTGTTGGAGGAAATTCCGCCAACAAATGTTTTATGGAGCCTACACACGGTCGGACTTTCCAACAACAAGCTCACATCCAACATTTGTTTTCAGAAAATCCTATTGTGTGTACGGCCCATTTCTCTGCTAAAACCTGGGGAATTGCACATGGAAATATTGTTTAGTACATGATGCCTAAATGGTACTGAAATATGTGGTATATTATTTAAAGATAATCTGCTTTTAAACTGTGTGAAAAAGTGATTTCTACACTGAAATATCTTTAAAAGTCTAGAGATAAATTTTGGACAACTAGGTGCCAACACAACTGAGCATGCTCAGACCTGCAAATAGCTCTCATTTTAGCTCAAGTGTCTTTTTTACAAGGCGCTATAGTAAATACCAAAATGAGCGCTGTGTTAAGGAGCATTTTTTGGAAGTGAAAATCGGCGCTATTATAGTCCAATGCAAGTTTTAGCCATTGATTCTAATGGAACAATTGTAACTTTCACAAATAAATCCTTTTAATGTTGAAATGAAATGTATCATTCTCTGAAATAAATTTTCCTTTGCAACATTGTTGCTTCTACTTAATCTATTTTGTTTTCAAGAATGCTAGAATGTGGAATGTTTTGATGTTTTGGTAAAATATATTTTTCTCTGTCACTTTCTCTTGTTAATCTCCATCTTTACCCAAACGGACACAGGTGTCTTTACAAAGCACAAACAATACCATTGCTGATGCAAATTTAAAATGAGTCACAATTTTTTATGCTTTCTATTATTTCCAAATAATCATAATTTGAGACCAAAAATGTGATATGTGTACCAACATCAGAAATCAAAATGTAATTCCCAAAAATTTGAGGGTAATATCAATATTCTACACTGACCCACAAAGAACCAGCAAATATCACAGAATAAATCAAGAAGAATACAGTAACTCTTGAGTAGTGTAATTCCATTACCTGTATGTCCAAAGAAATGCAGTATTTATGTATATTTATGTGTAGGAGGTTCTCACATGTGGCAGCTCTGTGGCTTAGATGTTAGAACTTCTGCTTAGTATCCCTGAGCATCTGAGTTTGAATCCCAAACATGCCGCTTCATGTAGAGAAATTGTCTCATCTCCCAGGTCCTAAAACTATGCCTAAACGTAGTATTTATGTGTAGGAGGTTCTAGCACCATTTAAAATCTTGGCAGACACACTATGTAGTCAAAAGTATTGGGACGCCTGCCTTTACACACACATGAACTTTAATGGCAGCCCATTCTTAGTCCGTAGCGTTAACAATTGATTTGACCCACCCTTTGCAGCTAGAACAGCTTCTGGGAAGGCTAGGAAGGCTGTCCATAAGGTTTAGTTTGTCTATGGGAATGTTTGACCATTTTTCCAGAAGTGCATTTGTGAGGCCAGGCACTGATGTTGGATGAGAAGGACTGGCTCGCAGTCTCTGCTCTAATTCAGCCAAAAGGTGTTCTATCAGGTTGAGGTCAGGACTGTGCAGCAAGTCAAGTTCCACGATGGACACCGTGACCCTGCCGATTGTTCACAGGAGAGACAGATCAGCCATCTGCCTGTGTAAACAAGGCAAACAGCGGATCTGTCAGGAAGGGAAAGAAAGATCTTGTGATTCAGCTAAGCTGAATCACGGATCTCTCTTTTCCTTCAGTGTGAAACTGCCCCACAGAGTTAGGAAGCACCTCCCTAGGGAACATTTAACCCTTTGATCTCCCCTGGTGCACCCCTTCCTTGCCACTGCCATTTATACAGCATTTTGATAGCACTGGTAACTGTATTGGTGTCACTGGTCCCCAAAAAGTGTCATTCAGTGTCAGATTTCACAGTCCCGCTACAAAATCGCAGATCGTTGTCATTACCAGTTAAAAAATAAATCTATCCCATAGTTTGTAGACGCTATAACTTTTGCACAAAGTTATAGCGTCTACAAACTACGGTATAGATTTAGGGACTTTTATTTTTTACTTTTTTACTGGTAATGGCAGCAATCTGCTATTTTTTTTTGGATATGTATTATAGCAGAAAGTAAAAAATATTGTTTTTTCTTTCAAAATTGACGCTCTTTTTTTGTTTATAACGCAAAAAATAAAAAGCGCAGTGGTGATCAAATACCACCAAAAGAAAGCTCTGTTTGTGGGAAAAAAAGGACATCAATTTTATTTGGGTACAGCGTCGCACGACCGCACAATTCCCAGTTAAAGCAACGTGGTGACGTATCACAAAAAATGGCCTGGTCAGGAAGGGGGGTAAAACCTTCCGGAGCTGAAGTGGTCACTATGTATGAAATCTGCAGAACATCCCAACAATCCGGTTTCATCAAGGAGTGTGGGAAATGTAGCGCTAACAAAATATGTGCACTGATGATCAGTGCAAAAAAGTGAACAAATATAAATATAACAAGTCCAATATGATGAAATGAAAAAATGGACAGTGTTGTGACTGTGAGTCTCAGAACAAAAATCACAAATAAAATGGAAAAAATAAGTGGAAGTCCACAAAGAATGGACACAAAAAATTAAGTGTCAATCTTTTAATGTGCAAAAGACAGTGTGGAGCATCAACAATGGTGAATCCAGAAAGTGAAATAAGATGAGGTACTCTTACCAGAGCAGATGGACCCGGATGTCAGCGACACCGAAACGTAAAGGCTTGGATGATCGGATCAGTGGCTCTCTCTGAAGGGCCAGCCCCCGCTAAAGCATGAACCGCTATCCCAGACGAACAAACAGAAAGAACAGTAAAAAAGGGAAAAAGAATGAATCAAGCCTGATTGATAAATGAGTTGATGTCCCACTCGACATTCATACCATGAGGCGAGTAAGACCGCAACTTGTGTATCCAAAAAGTCTCCAATCTGGAGACTTCACGTAAATGGGACTCACCTCTTCAATTGGGGGCAAATTTGTCGATAATCAGAAACTGAGTACCAAGGGGATCTCGGTTATGTAGTCTCAAATAATGTTTGGGAGCACTATGATCAGTTTTACCCGCTCCAATGTTGGTCAAATGCTCGTTTACATGAATGGAGAAAGTTCTAATAGTACACCCTATGTACTCTTTCTTGCAAGGGTACGTCAAAAGATACACTATAAATTTGGTGGCACAGGTAGTGAAGTGCTTCATAGGGTATATCCGCTGTGTGACAGAAGATTGAAATGTCTCAGTTTTGCGTCTACCATTGGTGTTATTAAGACATACGTTACACTTCCTGCAGGGAAAATAACCCTTGCACTGCTGGAAGAAGGAGATAGTCTTAGGGGGATCTATAACATTAGGAGCTATCTGTCCCTAAATGGACCTAGCCCCCCTAAAGATAACCCCTGCTTGATCAGGGATTACTGGTCCAAGGAATCTGTCATTTTAGAGAACTCCCCAGTGCTTTCTAATGATATTCCGGATTTGTCTAAATGGAACTGAGCATGTGGTAAAAAAAGACCACTTAAATTTATCTGTAGCAACTTTAGGACGTGTCTCCAACAATGACTGTCCAATTTCATGCATCCAATTTGATGAATTCATAGCCCTTCACTAAAAACCTACTTCTCAAGATTTGAGACTGAGCAAGAAAGTCTTCTGTCTGGGTACAGTTCCGGCGCAGTCTGAGAAACGGACTGCGCAGAACTGATTTAAGCAACTGAACATGGTAACAACTGTCGACCGGAATGTAACCATTCCGGTCGGTGGGCTTAAAATAAGTTCTAAACTCAAGATGTTGGTCAACAGCAATAATCTCCAAATCAAGAAAGTGAACAGAAGTGGAACTGGCCTCAAAGCTGAGATGTATACCTTGGTCATTGGAATTGAGCAAAAACATAAACTCATCCAAAGATACGAGGTCTCCCTTACAAAGGAGGAGGATGTTGTCTATGTAACGGGCCCAGAGAACCAATTCAGGTCTCTTAAGGGCATAGACGACATCCTCCTCCCACTTGGCCATAAATAAATTGGCCAGGCTGGGGGCAAATTTTGCCCCCATAGCCACACCTTTGGTCTGTAGATAAAAATGGTTTTGAAACCAAACATAATTGTGTTTAGTGGCAAACCTAAGGAGGTCCATAATGAAATTATGCTGTAGTAAAGGAAGAGTGGTGTCCTGGGATAGGTAGTATTCACAATACAGTTTACGGATAATTTTTTGTACATCAATAAACATAGAGAACTTATTAAAAGTTCTTGGGGGCACACATTTTAATCCCTTATCTAAGACATGTTTCTCCTCCTCTGTCAAGCAATCAGAGCTGAGGTTAAAAATGCCGGCACCAATCATGTTCTTTTTCTTTTTGCTTTGGACCCTCCTCCCCCCTCTAGTACCTCTTTTCTTTCTGGACTTGTTGTATAGTCTTCCATGGATTTGGGAAAATCTGAATGATACGAAGGCCCAGGATGACTCTGATTATAGCTATACGGGGACCTAGTACATAAATTGACATCCCTATCATCATATCGATAGGGATCGGAGCAAGTCATTCTAGAATCTCTTTCTTGTAGAGGATGAAAATGATTATAGGTACGAATAGGTGTTCTAAAGGCTGGGTCATTCCTTTGTTGGTTCTGCCTATAATTGTCCCGATGGTCATACCAACTAGGTGGAGGTTCAAATGAAGGACCTCTAAAGTCGTCCTGTCGGTATGGAGGGACTGGATGTCCATGTGGTTGTCCTCTCCCTCTATTCCTAGAGCCCCCTCCCCCTCTACAACCTGAGGGGTGAGGGGGGTAAGATTTGGGGGGATAGTGGACGGGCCTATTCCCACGATCATGTGGTTTGGATAAACCCCCGTTAGACTGCACGTTGTTATGTGTTGGTGTGGAACTTTCAACCAAACTAGGTACATGGGTTAACCTCCTATCTGAATTCTGTATACCAGAATTGACCACATCCATAACGGACGTGTCATCTCCCGGTAGTGTCGTGACATTCATTTTTTTTGCCAGTTAAAAACAAGTTTAGTCCTATAGTCGGTAAGATCCCAACTATATTTCTTTTGTTTCTTGTTTTTCTGGTCTTTCTCCTCTTTCTCCACGTGATTCCTCAAACTAGTAGAAAGAGAAACATACTCTGAGGTAGTTTTATATGGAGTTAATTTTTCTTTTTCTTTATCGAGGACTCTGATACTTATAGTTGTATCTCCCACGATACAACCTCTGTCTACAAAAGGGAATTGTCCCTTGTTGTGAATGAAGGTTCTTCTTTGGGGATTCTAGAAAAAAAAAGAGAGTAGTTTTCTCGTACCACTAGCACCACGCATTCCGGCTATATACTACCTACCCAAGGTACATAAGGACCCAGTCAATCCGCCTGGTCGGCCCATAGTCAGTGGGATTGTCAAAATTGTAAAAATGACAGTAGACAATTTGGAACAAGTCCTTTATTAAAAAAAGTGTCCCGCGATGACGTAAACGGGTGACCCCAGCCACCTCTGGTGTTAAGTGATGTCACATGACGTCAGAAGGGGGCGGGGTCACCCGTTTACATCACCGTGTGGCCCTGCCCTCAGCTATATAACAGCTGTCAATGCAGAAAGCCTGCAGTCAGCGGGAGCCTCCCATTGAGGCAGAGTTTTTTCATTTTTTCTCTGTCCATTGGACGCTGTGATCGAAGAAGAATGGGGGCATCACTGCAGGCTTTTTCTTTTTTTAAATAAAGGACTTGTCCCAAATTGTCTACTGTTATTTTTACCATTTTGACACTTTTTTTTGGTGAATGTGTAGGGGTACAATGTACCCGAATACCCATTCACATAGTGGGGGGCCGGGATCAGGAGGTCCCCTTGTTAAAGAGGCATCCAGATTCCGATAAGCCCCCTGCCCGCAGACCCCCACAACCACCAGGCAAGGGTTGTGGGGATTAGGCCATTGTTCCCATCAACATGGGGACAAGGTGTGTTGGGGGGGGATATCCCAAAACATCCTCCCCATGTTGATGGCATGTGGCCTGGTATGGTAATGGAGGGGGGGCGCTCTCTCATCTCCCCCCTTTTCCTGCGGCCTGCGCCATTTTTTTTTTTCATTTTGGCTCGGGGTTCCCCTTAAAATCCATACCAGACCTCAAGGGCCTGGTAAAGATTTTGGATGGACCCCCAGGCAATTTTATTTTTTAATTTTGGTGCGAGGTTCCCCTTAATATTCATACCAGACCCAAAGGGCTTGGTAATGGACTGGGGTGGGGGGGGGGACCATGCCGTTTTTTTCAATGATTTTTTATCTATATTGCCGGGATCCGACAATACATTACAGATAGGAGCAATTTTAAATGACATTTTTTCCTTTAGAAATGTCATTTTGATGTGGTACATGGGAAAGATGCGCTACTTTACAGGCATACATAAGCATTATGAAAATCACTGCTCCTAAAAAAACGTCCGTTTTTAAAACTTTTTTTTGCATTGATACATGTCCCCTGGGGCAGGACCCGGGTTCCCAAACACTTTTTATGGCAATAACTTGCACATAAGCCTTTAAAACTAGCACTTTTGATTTTTCATGTTTGTGTCCTATAGACTTTAACGGTTTAAGCGTGTTCGCATACATTTTTTGCCTGTTCGGAAATTCTGGTGCGAACGGAACCGGGTGGTGTCAAGCTCATCCCTACTGATGAGGGTAATAGCATTTATCTCTAGTAGTCTCATGTAAACCGCTGGCAACAAAAGTGAGTACACCGCTAAGTGAAAATGTCTGAGTTGGGCCCATCTACATAAAGGTGGCCTAGGCTATAAGAAGATCACCAAGACCCTGAAAGTGAGCTGCAGCACGGTGGCCAAGACCATACAGCAGTTTAACAGGACAGGTTTTACTCAGAACAGGCCGCGCCATGGTCGACCAAAGAAGTTGAGTGCACATGCTCAGCGTCATATCCAGAGGTTGTCTTTGGGAAATAGATGTATGAGTGCTGCCAGCATTGCTGCAGAGGTTGAAGGGGTGGGGGGTCAGCCTGTCAGTGCTCAGACCTACATCAAATTGGTCTGCATGCCTTTTGTCCCAGAAAGAAGCCTCTTCTAAAGATGATGCACAAGAAAGCCTGTAAACAGTTTTCTGAAGACAAGCAGACTAAGGACATGGATTACTGGAACCATGTCCTGTGGTCTGATGAGACCAAGATAAACTTATTTGGTTCAGATGGTGACAGGCGTGTGTGGTGGCAACCAGGTGAGGAGTACAAAGACAAGTGTGTCTTGCCTACAGTCAAGCATGGTGGTGTGAGTGTCATGGTCTGTGGCTGCATGAGTGCTGCCGGCACTGGCGAGCTACAGTTCATTAAGGGAACCATGAATGCCAACATGTACTGTCTGTGACATACTGAAGCAGAGCATGATCCCCTCCCTTCAGAGACTGGGCCGCAGGGCAGTATTCCAATATGATAATGACTCAAAACACACCTCCAAGACGACCACTGCCTTGCTAAAGAAGCTAAGGGTAAAGGTAATGGACTGTCTCCGGACCTAAACCCTATTGAGCATCTGTGATGCATCCTCAAACGGAAGGTGGAGGAGCACAAGGTCTCTGACATCCACCAGCTGGATGCATGGATGGGGGGCGGCACCCCTGTGCCCCATATGGACAGGCCACGGCTGTCTGTCCTTTCCTCCCCCCTCCTCTAGTCATCAAAGCTGTACTAAAGCTTCCAGCAATGAAAAGTACTCTATTAATGGAGGAGAGGGACCTTGCATTTATCCCCCTGTCTGTTCATAGAGCTGGAGATATAGCTCAGCTGAAGCTGACATATTGCACATCTTTTGGGCATGCCCAGTCCTTCAGACCTTCTGGGCTGAGGCCCCCCCATCTCAAAGGAACCCAGGTTCTTCCTTCTCCGTCACAGCAATCTTCTGTTTAAGGCATACAAAAACTTGGTTGTAATATAGTTGGTTAATGTAGTATGCTCATGTCAGCATTATCAAAATCCTCTTCTCAAAAAATAATTTAGTTATCATAATGTTGATGAAAACCTGTCTTACCGACTCATTATGACTCTAAAACATGGTGAAATAACCACACCTACTGAATCCTGCCCACCACGCCCACTTTTTATTGCAGACTTTTCATTTCTAGAGTTGGGCGGTAATTAATAAAGCCCAATTATGGCTGGGGAAAAACATTTAATTATCAGTTCCCAGAAATGTAAAAATGTAAAAAAGTGCAACACTCGCCCTATCTCTGGACCTGTGCCTGGTAAACAAACTTACTGATCTTCTCCTCTTCTAGTACGTTTTGCCAGACCAGAGCATTAATGCCTAAATTTAGTTACATTGATTTTTCAATTAGCACAAAGAAGGATTCATATATTAAATGAGATGTGTCCCTTGTGTTGGGTATTGCCCTCGTAGTCAAAATATTCAATCCTCTGCTCACCCATACCCCTGTTCCCCATTGAAGCATCAAAAGTGCCAACTCTGACTGTCCTTTCTCCCCCCTCTTCTATTCATCAAAGCTGTACTATAGCTTGCAGCAATGAAAAGCACTCTATGAATTGAGGAGAGGGACCTTGCATTCATCCCCCTTCATAGAACCGGAGATATAGCTCAGTGCAAGCTGACATATTGCATATCTTTTGGCCCTGCCCAGTCCTTCAGATCTTCTGGGCTCAGGCCACGCCCATCTCAAAGAAACTCAGGTTCTTCCTTCTCCATCACAGCAACCTTCCATGCATGGCATACAAAAACTTGGTTGTAATATACTGTACATGGTTAATCTACCATGCTCATGTATCCCAGCTAGGGATGAGCTTCGTGTTCGAGATGAACCCATGTTCGACTCGAACATCGTCTGTTGTATATATATATATATATATATATATCCCAACTTAGTGCAGCTACAGGCCATTAGTATGTCTGGAAGGCCAACAAGGAGAGGCAGACAGTCACAAGCCAATAAAAGAGGGCAAGCAGGCTCTGTGTCTAGAGGCAACGGTGCTGGTCGTGGAGATGGTGCATCCTCATCAGCACGTGGCCGTGGAACACGCTTGGCCTTTTTTTTGGCAGCTGGCCACGTTGAGCCACAACATGTGGAAGACTTGGTCAAGTGGATGACCAAGCCGTCCTCATCCTCCTCATCCTCTCTCACCCATGCTCAGGGTACTTTGTCTGGCAAAGCAGCTGCCAACGCGGCCTCTTCCCTCGGCTTAATGGCATCAGTGACTCCTTCCCTAGCCCCACCATGTCCTCCTGAGGAGTCCCTCGAACTGTTTGACCACAGTGTTGGGTACATGCTCCAGGAGGATGCCCAGCGTTTAGAAGGCTCTGATGATGATACTGAGCTAGATGAAGGCAGTAACGTGAGCATGGACAGAGGGGGTGCCCAAGAAGGACAGCAATCTGGCAGTCATGCTCCCCCTGCTGCAGCATACTGCCAGGTTTGCTCCAGTGATGAGGAGGGAGGGGATGATGAGGTCACTGACTCAACGTGGGTGCCTGATAGGAGAGAGGAGGAGGAGGAGGCACATCACCAACGAGGCAGGATGCCCCCCAGGGGCCAGCCTAAGGGCAGCACACTGACTGCATCACACCGCAAAGCTCCACATGTGCAGGGCGCTGCTGTCTCTGCGCGTTATTCCAAAAGTTTTTTGGTGTGGGTCTTTTTTGAGATGAGTGCATCAGATTGCACCACTGCTATTTGCAACATATGTCTCAAGCATATCTCGCGTGGCCAAAACATCTCCCGCTTGGGCACCACATGCTTGACCAGACATATGTTGACCTGCCATGCAGTTCGTTGGCAAGCGTATCTAAAGGACCCACACCAAAGAAAAAAGAGGACCTCTCCTTGCTCCCCATCAGCTGAGATCTCCAACCCCACTATACCTTCAGTCCTCTCTGAGACCTGCACTGAGAGGAATGAAGGTGTAGAATTAGGTGTGTCACAGCCAAGTACTTGTGGGCAATCTGCTTTCGGTACACCAACGTCAGATTGTACCAGGAAAATTTCCCTGCCCCCGCTGCTGCACCACGAAAGAAGTTCGCTCCCTGCTATCCACATGCCTAGCAGTTGAATGCTAGCTTGGCAAAATTGCTAGCACTTCAACTGCTACCTTTTCCGTTGGTAGACTCTGCCCCCTTCCATGAGTTTGTGGAATGTGCGGTTCCTCAGTGGCAGGTACCCAAACGCCACTTTTTCTCACGGAAGGCGATTTCGGCTCTCTACCGGCATGTGGAAGGCAATGTCTTGGCCTCGCTGGACAGGGCGGTCAGTGGTAAGGTGCATATTACCACTGACTCATGGTCCAGCAGGCATGGACAGGGACGTTACCTAAGTTTCATGGTGCATTGGGTGACTCTGCTGGCAGCTGGGAAGGATGCAGGACAAGGTGCAGTAGTGTTGGAAGTGGTTCCGCCACCACGCCTCCAAAATGCCACTACTAATGATTGTGACACACCTCTCTGCTCCACCCCCTCCTCTTCTTCTTCCTCCATGGCCTATTCCTGTGCTTTGTCCTCGGAACCAGCGGTGCTCCATAGCCGTTCAAGGGGCTACGCAAGTACGCAGGCCAAAAGATGCCATGCGGTGCTTGAGCTGGTGTGCCCTGGGGGACAGGAGCCACACTGGGGCAGAGGTTCTGTCAGCTCTGCAGGGGCAGGTTCAGAGGTGGTTGATGCCACGCCAACTTAAGACAGGAATGGTGGTTTGCGACAATGGCATCAACCTCCTCTCCACCCTCCGACAGGGACAACTGACCCATGTGCCCTGTTTTGGTCACATCCTTAACTTGGTGGTGCAGCGGTTCTTGGGCAGGTACCCGGGCTTACAGGATGTCCTGAGGCAGGCCAGGAAAATCTGTGTGCATTTCCGCCGGTCATATAATGCCAGTGCTCGGCTGCCAGACCTCCAAAAGGAATTTAACCTGCCCAAGAACCGCCTAATCTGTGACATGCCCACAAGGTGGAACTCAACGTTTGCCATGCTGCAGCGGCTGCACACGCAGCAGAGGGCCATCAATGAGTACCTGTGTGACTATGGCACCAGGACAGGGTCAGGGGAGCTTGTTTTTTTCCCCACGCCAGTGGGCCATGATCAGGGATGCATGCACTGTCCTGTCACCATTTGAGGAGGCTACGAGGATGGTGAGCAGTGACAGTGCATGCATCAGTGACACTGTCCCCCTTGTCCACCTGTTGTAGCACACGCTGCGTGGAATAATGGACAGGGCACTTGAGGCAGAACAGAGGCAGGAAGAGGAGGACTTCCTTATCTCTCAAGGCCCCCTTTATCCAGACAGTGTTCCTGCGTGCCTGCCGATCACACAGGAAGAAGAGGAGGAGGATTGTGTCAGTATGGAGGTGGAGCCTGGCACTCAGCATCAGCAGCAGTCTTTAAGGGATCATTTAGAGTCCCAAGAAACACATGGACTTGTACGTGGCTGGGAGGAGGTGGCTGCAGATCATGTCGTCCTTAGTGACCCAGAGGACTCCGGACCGAATGCCTCAGCAAACCTACGCTGCATGGCCTCCCTGATCCTGCAAAGCCTGCGGAAGGATCCTCGTATTCATGGTATCAAGGAGAAGGACCAATACTGGCTGGCAACCCTCCTTGATCCACGTTACAAGGGTAAGGTTGCGGAACTTATCTTGCCGTCACAGAGGGAGCAGAGGATGAAACATCTTCGGGAGGCCTTGCAGAAAGGTCTGTGCAACGCGTTCCCAGAGACTGGGAGGTTACAAACTCCCGTTTCTGGACAACGTGTTGCTGAGGCTTCGGTCAGTCAAAGAAGGAGCGGTGGAGAAGGTGGCCGTCTGACCGATGCGTTCAGACAATTTTTTAGTCCGCAGCCCCAAGGTATGATCGGTTCCAGCAAACATTGCCAGCGTCTGTTTTACATGGTGCAGGAATACCTAGGGGCATAGGTGTGCGCAGCCTACTGTATTAGGGTGTGCACCCCAAAGCTCAAACACGCGCGCGCGCGCGTCTGTGTGTGTGTGTATGTATGTATGTATAATTTTAATTATATAGCAGTAGGGCAATTGACAGTGTCGGTAGAGCAATGGACTATGTCAGTAGGGCAGAGATTGGTGTCAGTATTTTTATTATTAATACTTTTTTACATTTGTATTTTTTAAATTATTTTTTACAATAATAATTGGTTTTTTTTTTACAATTTTTTAGGAGCCCCATTGGGGGGACTTTGGTAAAAATATCAGGGGTCTAAACAGACCCCTGATATCTCACTTTTGAGACAGAGAAAGGGACTGAGGACAGAGATTCCCCAGTCCCTTTATCTGCAGCCAAGCAGCAGGGGAAATCTTCACAGCACAGGGTGATTAGGGTGTGCCCAGGCACACCTGGCACACCCTGTGCGCACGCCTATGCCTAGGGGCAAGATCTGACTTGGACACCTTTCCCACCGAAAATCCTCTGGGTTACTGGGTCTTGAGGATGGATCACTGGCCAGAGCTTGCACAGTATGCAATTGAGCTACTGGCCTGTCCTGCATCCAGCGTTCTTTTGGAATGCACATTCAGTGCTGCTGGAGGCTTTGTAACCGATCACAGGGTGCGTCTGTCCACCGACTCGGTCGATCGACTGACCTTCATAAAAATGAATCAGACTTGGATCACCACCAGATACCAAGCACCTGATGCTGATGTAACCGAATAATTTTTTGGAAATGTCAGATCCCTTTAAAGACTGCCTATGCTAATGCTGAGTGACTATCCTGTTAAGCTGAGTAATTATCCTCTTCCTCCTCAATGATCATGCTGATAGCTTACAAGGACAATTTTGGTTCCGGGCGCCGCCACCAGTGCCTAAGGCCCAATTTTTAAGCCCCTGTTTAACAGGGGCGTGTAATTACAATTTTTGATGCAATTCTTTGCAGCAGGGCTTGTTCCTGCGCTCCAACTAGAGTATCTGTGAGGGGTTGCAGTGTTGTGGCACCAGCACCAGTGCTTAATGCCCAATTTTTCAGCCCCTGTTTAATAGGGGCGTGTAATTACAATTTTTCATGCAATACTTTGCAGCAGGGCTCGTTCCTGCGTTCCAACTAGAGTATCTGTGAGGGGTTGCAGTGTTGTGGCAACAGCACCAGTGCCTAAGGCCCAATTTTTCAGCCCCTGTTTAACAGGGGCGTGTAATTACAATTTTTGATGCAATACTTTGCAGCAGGGCTCGTTCCTGCGTTCCAACTAGAGTATCTGTGAGGGGTTGCAGTGTTGTGACAACAGCACCAGTGCCTAAGGCACAATTTTTCAGCCCCTGTTAAACAGGGGCATGTAAATACAATTTTTGATGCAATTCTTTGCAGCAGGGCTCGTTCCTGCGCTCCAACTAGAGCATCTGTGAGGGGTTGCAGTGTTGTGGCACCAGCACCAGTGCTTAATGCCCAATTTTTCAGCCCCTGTTTAATAGGGGCGTGTAATTACAATTTTTGATGCAATACTTTGCAGCAGGGCTCGTTCCTGCGTTCCAACTAGAGTATCTGTGAGGGGTTGCAGTGTTGTGGCAACAGCACCAGTGCCTAAGGCCCAATTTTTCAGCCCCTTTTTAACAGGGGCATGTAATTACAATTTTTGATGCAATTCTTTGCAGCAGGGCTAGTTCCTGCGCTCCAACTAGAGTATCTGTGAGGGGTTGCAGTGTTGTGGCACCAGTGCTTAATGCCCAATTTTTCAGCCCCTGTTTAATAGGAGCGTGTAATTACAATTTTTGATGCAATACTTTGCAGCCAGTAAGCCAGTAATGATCCCTCTCCTTGATACCATGAATACGAGGATCCTTACGCAGGCTTTGCAGCATCAGGGAGGCCATACAGCGTAGGTTTGCTGAGGCATTCGGTCCGGAGTCCTCTGGGTCACTGGGTTTCTTGGGACTGTAAATGATCCCTTGAAGACTGCTGCTGAGTGCCAGGCTCCACCTCCATGCTGACATAATCCTCCTCCTCCTCCTCTTCCTGTGTGGAACACAGGAACACTGTCTGGATAAAGGGGGCCTTGAAAGGTAAGGAAGTCCTCCTCTTCCTCCCTCTGTTCTGCCTCAAGTGCCCTGTCCATTATTCCACACAGCGTGTGCTCTAACAGGTGGACAAGAGGGACAGTGTCACTGATGCATGCACTGTCACTGCTCACCATCCTCGTGGCCTCCTCAAATGATGACAGGATAGTGCATACATCCCTGTTCATGGCCCACTGGCATGGGGAAAAAAAAACAAGCTCCCCTGACCCTGTCCTGGTGCCATAGTCACATAGGTACTCATTGATGGCCCGCCGCTGCAGCATGGCCAACGTTGAGTTCCACCTGGTGGGCATGTCACAGATTAGGCGGTTCTTGGGCAGGTTAAATTCCTTTTGGAGGTCAGCCAGCCAAGCACTGGTATTATATGACTGGCGATAATGCGCACAGACTTTCCTGGCCTGCCTCAGGACATCCTGTAAGCCCGGGTACCTGCCCAAGAACCGCTGCACCACCAAGTTAAGGACGTGAGCCAAACAGGGCACATGGGTCAGTTGTCCCTGTTGGAGGGCGGAGAGGAGGTTGGTGCCATTGTCGCAAACCACCATTCCTGCCTTAAGCTGGCGTGGCATCAACCACCTCTGAGCCTGCCCCTGCAGAGCTGACAGAATCTCTGCCCCAGTGTGGCTCCTGTCCCCCAAGCACACCAGCTCAAGCACCGCATGGCATCTTTTTGCCTGCGTATTTGCATAGCCCCTTGAACGCCTACAGAGCACCGCTGGTTCCGAGGACAAAGCACAGGAAGAGGCCATGGAGGAAGAAGCATTTTGGAAGCGTGGTGGCGGAACAACCTCCAACACTACTGCACCTTGTCCTGCATCCTTCCCAGATGCCAGCAGAGTCACCCAATGCGTCGTGAAAGATAGGTAACGTCCCTGTCCATGCCTGCTGGACCATGAGTCAGCGGTGATATGCACCTTACCGCTGACCGCCCTGTCCAGCGAGGCCAAGACATTGCCTTCCACATGCCGGTAGAGAGCCGGAATCGCCTTCCGTGAGAAAAAGTGGCGTTTGGGAACCTGCCACTGAGGAACCGCACATTCCACAAACTCACAGAAGGGGGCAGAGTCTACCAACTGAAAAGGCAGCAGTTTAAGTGCTAGCAATTTAGCTAAGCTAGCATTCAACCGCTGGGCATGTGGATGGCTGGGAGCAAACTTCTTTCGGTGGTGCAGCAGCTGGGGCAGGGAAATTTTCCTGGTACAATCTGACATTGGTGTACCGATTGCAGATTGCCCGCAAGTACTTGGCTGTGACACACCTAATTCTACACCTTCATTCCTCTCAGTGCAGGTTTCAGAGAGGACTGAAGGTATAGTGGGGTTGGAGATTCCAGCTGATGAGGAGCAAGGAGAGGTCCTCTTTTTTCTTTGGTGTGGGTCCTTTAGATACGCTTGCCAACGAACTGCATGGCAGGTCAACATATGTCTGGTCAACATGTGGTACCCAAGTGGGTCATGTTTTGGCCACGCGAGACATATATATATAATATTTGGGGGTTCTAAGTAATTTTCTAGCAAAGAATACGGATTTAAACTTGTAAGCAACAAATGTGAGAAATAGGCTTAGTCATGAAAGGGTTAACCTATTACCAAAAAAAGATATATGTACAATTAATAAATAAATAGTAGGAGCAAGAGGTATAACCACAAAAGGAATATATTTTATTAAATTATTTCATATGCCCTACAAAAATATATATACAAAACAATCTATTTAACATTTTTGATAAAAAAAATGAATAAATAATGAAATGGAGATTAAGTTAATGCAGATGTGTTATCCTGTACAGAACATCAGGGGAGAGAGGAGTAATGTAGATAACAGAAAGAAAAACACTAAAATAGAAAAAAGGTTGCCATCTGTGTCACAATACCGTCCTCACTCGTATCACGTGCATAATATAATGAAAAACCATTGGCATATACTTAACCCCTTCCCGCTGACGTAACACATAAATAAGCCCCTGCGGCACTGGGCTTTTTTCCACGGTGCCGCATATATACGCATCTCCCTTTGTGCTGGGAAAGCACCGCATAGCGCACTCCCAGCACAGAGGCCGGTGGTCTCACCAAGAGCTCTGGACCCCGTACTAACAATCAGGACCAGGAACTCCCAATTCCAGGTCACCTGATTGCTGTGGTAGCCTCTGATTGGCTAAAACAGGGATCAGACACTGTGAAGCCTACCCCCCCCTCTCTCTCTCTCTCTCTCTCTCTCTCTCTCTCTCTGTGAATGGAGAGGAAAGATACATTGTATCGTTCCCTTTCCTTGCAGAGAGGAGAAAAAATAATGTGTGCAAAAATAAAATAAATAAAGAAAAAAATAAAAGAAAAAGATATATCTTACCATTATATTAAAAGGTGCCATTTTTACTGCATTTCTGTCTCAGTCTGATTCATGGTTTCTAACAAAAGGCTATTATACTTGCCAATCATCACATGTAGTATATATGATTGAGTGCCCATGTGGCCTCTTATATGTGGGGGAAACAACACAAAAAAGTAAAAGATCGGATTGCCAGGCACAAATCAAATACTCTATACAAGATCATTTGACAAAACGACCACTAGCTAGACATTTTGTAGAAATGGGACACACGGTCTCAAAGCTTAGGTATACAATATGGTTATTGATGCTATCCCCCCAAAATAGACGAGGAGGGAATTGGGAACTAAGTTTACGAAAGTTGGAAGTTCGGTTGATACATCGTCTTGATACATTACAGCCCAGAGGCTTGAACTCTGACTTCGATCTGCATCTCTTTCTGTAGTGGAGTGACCCCTTTATTTAGAAAAAGTTTTCTGAAAGGATGTCCTGGGAATATATTTTCTGATAAAGGTGTTACTTTTTTTTATCAAAAAAATAAAAAATGGATTGTTTTGTACATATTTTTATAGGGCATATCTGTGAATGTAAAATAATTTTATAAAAGATAATATTCCTGAAAAGCCGCGCTTAGGACAAGTCTATATGGCAAAGAAAACACAGGTTGCTGCCTCCCTTATACAAAGACACTCACTAGGAGTGCCCTGCCAAGCATATATATTATAAAAACTTAGGGATAGAACGGCGCTACCTGAAAAACCTGTTGGCTAAGCCTATACAGGAAACATTAGCATAACGTTTTTTTATCTATCTCATATATACAAGATTCTAAACCCTCAAAGATGTATGGGAGGGAATATTTTATACTACTGAAAATGGGTAGGAGACATATGTGTAAATCATAACCATTATTGCATACAGTCTGCGTTAAGGATGATATGTAAAACATATAAGAGAAAACCTTATATAGACACTATATGATACTGATAGATCGATAGCCAATCTCTAAATCAGTAACCATATCCAGCAATATTACAAAGCAGCTGGAAACATAATCTATATAGCAGAAAGCATATGCTAGTGAGGTTTGCTAATTCCTATGAAGAGAGGCTACATCCACCATATGCATACATGTATCAGTGCTTGCACAGTTCATATATTATGACGATTGCAGCACTGTATATTAGTCCCATGCACTTTTCACGACAGCAAGGCAAGATATTTCCCAGGGTGACTTTCATGTGAACAGAGTTGACTGGTGACTTCTGTGCTCCCCCCTCAAATTGCCCACTCACCAACTGTCGGAACCCCTGCAGGGGTATCAGGCCTGTAGTGCTTTAGGTAGGCTTTGCTGCTCACTGCTGCTGTTTCTTAGATGTCTCCAATGATATCTTGGTGGGTCACAATGCGGCAATACCCTCATGCATCAGAAAAATATAAAGAAGGGCGAGGACGGACATAGAAAAATTGAGATCAGCATCCCGTACACTAATCGTCTCACTTAGACACATGTACCACCATGGAACATACCACAACCAAACATCAATACACAGTGAGCCCACTATCGATCTATCAGTATCATATAGTGTCTATATAAGGTTTTCTCTTATATGTTTTACATATCATCCTTAACGCAGACTGTATGCAATAATGGTTATGATTTACACATATGTCACCTACCCATTTTCAGTAGTATAAAATATTCCCTCCCATACATCTTTGAGGGTTTAGAATCTTGTATATATGAGATAAAAAAACGTTATGCTAATGTTTCCTGTATAGGCTTAGCCAACAGGTTTTTTAGGTAGCGCCGTTCTATCCCTAAGTTTTTATAATATATATAATTTTATAAAAGATATTCCTTTTGTGGTACATGTGTTTTTTACTATTTATTTATTATTTGTGTATATACTGTATTTATCGGCGTATAACATGCACTTTTTTCCCCTTAAAATCAAGGGAAAATCGTGGGTTCGTGTTATACACCGATCCCCCCGCCAATCCCCCGCTGATTGTGAGCGGGGGGATTGAGCCGCCGAGATACATAACCGAGTGTACTCGGCTCGGCTCACAGTCACGCCCAGTCCCGCCCTATGATGGACATAACACAGGGACTGGGCGTGACTGTGAACGGAGCCGAGCCGAGTACACTCAGCTACTCTCGGCTCCGCTCGGGACTGCAAGAGGACCCGAGAGCCGCCGAGAGGACCCAAGTGTCGCCGAGAGGACCCGAGAGCCGCCGAGAGGACCAGAGAGCGGCCGAGAGGACCCGAGAGCCACAGAGAGGACCCGAGAGCCACCGAGAGGACCCGAGAGCAGCCGAGAGGACCCGAGAGCAGCCGAGAGGACCCGGTGCCATTTTTAAACTGGAAGACTGCAAGGCTGCAATGACAAGTCTGCACTGACAAGGCTACACTGCAAGGCTGCAAATGACACTGACAAGGCTGCAAATGAAACTGACAAGGCTGCAGATGGACACTGATAAGGCTGCATTAATGGGCATTTAAATGTAAGTTTTTTCCTTAAACTTACCTCCCAAAAGTTTTTTTTCCCCTAAAATTCCCTCCTAAACTTGGGGTGCGTGTTATACGCCGATAAATACAGTATTTTTTTGGGGGGGGGGGTAATAGGTTAATACTGGAATATTCTTTGTAAGATGTTGGAGGGTGATTGCATCTCGTTTAACCATCACTCTAGGAATTAGGATGAATTAATTCAGATTTTTGATTCACTTAAATGTGTAATTAATACCTAACTGGTTCCTGGTATAAAGTGTTTTATATAAATGGATGTAAAAGAGTTGTCATGGTATGCTTGTTCCTACCTAAAGAAGGACGTGAGCATTATAGTCTGAAACTCTTGTGGAACATTATGCAACTGTTTTGGAACATTATGCAACTGTTTTGGAACATTTTAATGAAATCACAAGTGCAGCAATCCATGGACTACTACTACAAAATACTACCACAAATGTGGCCCAATGATTGCAACCAAGATTTGTTAATTTGAACAAACAAAAAAGTATTTTTCCTAACAAATTTATTCAAGACCATGTTGCAAAAATAAATACACCCTAATGAAAGTCTTAGGAGCAAAGCTAAATTTTAGACAAAATCCTAATTACCAAGAATTCAACTATAGGTTAGTCTAATTATTCATTAAACTGGTGTCCAGCAGACAGGTGATTATAAAAGGACATTACTTAACAAAGAAAACCCCTCCCATTTCATGGTGTCAGCAATGGCACCACATGGGAGAGAAAAGTCACAAGGCCTGAGAAAGAAAATAATTTCTTACACAAGAAAGGTGAAGGCTACAAGAAGATCAGCAAAGCTCTACTTATCAGTCAGAATACTGGAGTAAAAGTGATACAAAAATTTAACAAATATGGAGCATCAACCATCTCACAGAGACGTCCAGGCCATCCATGGAACGTAACACCTCGACAGGAGCGTCTTCTGATGAGAAGGGTTAAAGAAAATCGCCATGCAAGTTCACTGCAGTTAGCTAAAGAAGTGGAAAGCCAAACTGGGGTGATTGTTTCCCATGACACTATACAGCGTACACTGCAGAGGAATAGGGTGTCGTCCACGAAGGAAGCCTCTCCTAAAGCCAATGCACAAAAAAGCCAGCCTAGAATTTGCCAGGGCCCATGCTGAAAAAGAAGACTACTGGGACTCTGTACTCTGGGGTGATGAGACCAAGATAAATGTTTTTAGAACTAATGGCTTCAAAACTGTATGGCTGCGCAAAGGTGAGGAGTACAAAGAAAAACGCATGGTGCCACTGAACCATGGTGGTGGCAGTGTCCTTCTGTGGGGCTGCATGAGTGCTATAGGTGTCAGGGAGTTGCATTTCATTGATGGTATCATAAATTCACAGACGTACTGCTCTATATTGAAAGAGAAGAAGCTACCATCACTCCGTGCCCTTGGTTGTCGTGCACTTTTCCAACATGACAATGATCCAAAACACACATCTAAGGCCACTATTGCATTTCTGGAGAACAGGGTGAAAGTGATTCAGTGGCCAAGTATGTCTCCTGATCTGAACCCAATCGGGGAACACCTATGAGGAATTCTGAAGAGACGAGCATCACTCTCCATCCAGCGTCTAGGCTCTAAAAGAGGTAGTTTTTGAAGAATGGAAAACAATAGATGTTGCAATGTGTCACCAACTTGTTCATTCCATGCCTAGAAGACTTGGTCCTTACAAATCATGGAGGTCATACAAAATACTAGATGTAGTAGTTTTTGTGGTGGGGTGTATTCATTTTTGCATCAACTAAATTGAGTAAAACTGAAGATTTTGTAATCTAAGTGTTTCTCAACCTTTTTGCAGTTGAGGCACCCTTTAAAATTATGGACAGCCTCAAGACACCCCATTCTAAAATGTAAAAACCTATTCTAGTAGTTTTACGTAATACGGCAGCATTGACATTTAACATTAGAAGTGAATTATTCTTACAAAGAAAATACACTTTTGCACACTAGTACCGACCAGAGGCGTAACTAGAACCTTCATTGCCCCAATGCAAGAAACCATGAAGGGCCCCCCTGCCCCCGTCCCGGGGCACTTGCCACTGATCCAGGACCTTTACTCCCATTTAGAAAAACAGGGAGGGCGCACCGACCTTGTGCATTACCAAAGATAACATTTATTTGACTACTAAAAACAAAGGTTATACTCACAAACAAGCATTTAAAAAAAGGCTTAACGTTACTCCAAAGATTCTGTCAGGTCTCTCACTTACCAGACCAGTGAGTCCGCTTGGGCAGAGGGTAGGCTCCCTTACATATCCGACTCGCGGCCCCTGGTAGAGCAGACAGGAAGCACACGAGTGCGGAGTGGTATGAGAGCCTGTGCAGGAGTCCGGATTCCGGAAGCTAGAAGTCTCCAAACAGCAGACGGTAGTCAAAGGCACAGGCAACGGATGCTGAGCATTAGCTATAGACGGGTCAACACACAGGCAGGGTTTGGCAACAGGCAGGCAGCGTAGGTGCAGGAGGAGCAGGCAGAAGCGGGGTCAAACAAGCCAGGGTCAGATGCAGGCAGAAGTCAGGAGAGTCCAAAAGGCAAGCCGGGTCGTCAACAGATCAGAACACAGGAACACAGTAACAAGGAACAGGCAACGGGAACTAGGCATGGGAGCTGTTGATCAGGCAGCACCGATCAGAGGGAGGGGAAGGCCTAAATATGCTGATTGGCGCCAAACGCCGCGCCCGTGTGCACGCCATTCCGCACAGGCGCCCGCGCACCCGCGCGTGCCCGAGCGCGCCCCCGGACAGCGGCGCGCACACCAGCACCACCAGGCAAACGCATAACAGCGCCCACAGGCTGACGCGCGCTAACGCACCACCGCGTCCACCTTGGCCAGCCGGAAAGCCAACACCAGTGCCCATAGAGGCAGGCGCCGAGCACCCACAGGAATGTGCGCACCAACGCGCCCCAGCGTGCAGCAAAGCCCAACCAGGTAACCTCTCTGACAGATTCAGAGCCGTGTCTTCCAGATACCTGCAACCTGGACCGGATATTAGGAGGAACAAGATAGCATCGTGAGTATGACCTTTGTTTTTACTAGTCAAATAAATTTTATCTTTGATAACGCACAAGGTCGGTGCGCCCTCCCTGTTTTTCTTTATGCTTCAGTTTTAAGGACACCCATTGTTCTGAGGAGGGCAGCAAGACCTTTGACTTTCCACACTTTATCCAAAGGGTTGACTACACCACCTACATATCGAACAAGGGTCTGAGCACAGGAGATTTTTGTGTCCTTTACTCCCATTGTCGTCCCACAGCAGGACCCTTTCACGTGTTCGGCAGCCGAACCCCTTCCTGCATTGTTGCCTACCTTTGCAAAAAAAGTCAGATCCACTTTTTGTTTTTTTTATTTATGTGCTCAGCCAGCCATTGTAGGGGGAGAATGTATCTGAATTAGGGGTGGGCCATTTGAAATGGACGTGGTTCTACAAGAACCATCTAATGCCATATCCCTTTGCACATCTCTACACCTCCCAGAATGCCTCCATACCCCTCAGCACGCCTCTATACCCCATGCACATCTCTGTACCTGCAAAATAACCCCTGTACCCCTAGCACACTTCAGTACTCCCAGCATACTTCTGTACCCCTTTGCACATCGCTGCACCTTCTACACACACCTCTGCGGCAACATAGAGGGATCTCCCTGGGGCTAGTAGTTCTCTTCCCAAGTGTATACAGTGGAGAGGGGAGAGGCCTCTGACCCGAGCAGCCTGTGTCCCCAAAGCAGCCTGTGTCCCCAGAGCAGCCTGTGTCCCCAGTGCAGCCGGTGTCCCTAGTACAGCCGGTGTCACCAATGCAACCTGTGTCTCCAGTGCAGCCGGTGTCACTAATGCAACCTGTGTCCCCAGTGCAGCCGGTGTCCCCAGTGCAGCCGGTGTCCCCAGTGCAGCCTGTGTCCCCAGTGCAGCCGGTTTTACCAATGCAACCTGTGTCCCCAGTGCAGCCGGTGTCCCCAGAGCAGCCTGTGTCCCCAGAGCAGCCTGTGTCCCCAGTGCAGCCGGTGTCCCCAGTGCAGCCGGTGTCACCAATGCAACCTGTGTCCCCAGTGCAGCCGGTGTCACTAATGCAACCTGTGTCCCCAGTGCAGCCGGTGTCCCCAGTGCAGCCGGTGTCACTAATGCAAACTGTGTCCCCAGTGCAGCCGGTATCCCCAGTGCAGCCTGTGTCCCCAGTGCAGCCGGTGTCACCAATGCAGCTGGTGTCACCAATGCAACCTGTGTCCCCAGTGCAGCCGGTGTCCCCAGTGCAGCCAGTGTCACCAATGCAACCTGTGTCCCCAGTGCAGCCGGTGTCACTAATGCAACCTGTGTCCCCAGTGCAGCCGGTGTCCCCAGTGCAGCCAGTGTCACTAATGCAAACTGTGTCCCCAGTGCAGCCGGTATCCCCAGTGCAGCCTGTGTCCCCAGTGCAGCCGGTGTCACCAATGCAGCCGGTGTCACCAATGCAACCTGTGTCCGCAGTGCAGCCGGTGTCACCAATGCAACCTGTGTCCCCAGTGCAGCCGGTGTCACCAATGCAACCTGTGTCCCCAGTGCAGCCGGTGTCACCAATGCAACCTGTGTCCCCAGTGCAGCCGGTGTCACCAATGCAACCTGTGTCCGCAGTGCAGCCGGTGTCACCAATGCAACCTGTGTCCCCAGTGCAGCCGGTGTCACCAATGCAACCTATGTCCCCAGTGCAGCCGGTGTCACCAATGCAACCTGTGTCCCCAATGCAGCCGGTGTCACCAATGCAACCTGTGTCCCCAGTGCAGCCGGTGTCACCAATGCAGCCTGTGTCCCCAGTGCAGCCTTTGTCCCCAGTGCAGCCGGTGTCACCAATGCAGCCGGTGTCCCCAGTGCAGCCTGGAGAGGGGTGGTTGTGGTACTGGAGGGGGTGGTGGTACTGGAGGGGGTGGTGGTGGTACTGGAGGGGGATGGTTGTACTGGAGGGGGTAGTGGTGGTACTGGAGGGGGGTGGTGGTACTGGAGGGGGACCTCTTACTGATCCCATCCCCCCACCACCACCACTGATCTCATCCCTATCCCCCCACCCCCCATCTCCTCTGTTGTAGAGGTGATGGGGGGTGGGGGGATAGGGATGAGATCAGTGGTGGTGATGGGGGGATGGGATCAGTAAGAGGCAGAGCCACAGAGGTGGTGGAGGTTGGGATCGATTGATTGGAGTGCAAAATGGTGACTTACCGCCAATCAATCAATCGATTCCCCCTCCTCAGAAATAGTCCTTCAGCGTGCCTCCCCCAGGAATGCCTTGCTTGCCTCAGGTCACACGCCGCCGTAGGTACTCCACACTGCGCAGAAGCAGAGGGGAGAGCTCCTCCCCCGCCTTCACTGAATTGGTCTGCTCCAGTGTCCGCCCCGCCTCCCTTACAATCTCTCGGTTTCTGGATAGGCGGGGGCGGTGCCCACACAGTCTCTCAGCTCAGCGCTTCTCTCTCCCCTCAGGGCAGGCGTAGTGTGTGAAAGCCCCCCTACCCATGCCCACGCAATGAACCTGACACAGTGGACACACACCTCCGGACAGTCAGGTGGGCCCCTACACGGCGAGCAGGCGGGCGGGGGCGGGAGAGCGGCCGCTGGGCCCCCTGAAGTGGCGGAGAACTACAGGGCCCAGTCGCACTTGCGACTGTTGCGACCCCTATAATTCCGCCACAGACAGTACTGGTTGTTAGGATGCTGGTGGTTGGAAGGTTGAAATGGTGCAAAATAAAAATCTGTGGCTTTGTGTAACTAAAAGGCAGGCTTCATCCACCAGCTGGCTTGTATAAATTATTGGGCAATTTTTAGGCATTTTGCCAAGGCACCTCTGAATAAACCTCATGGCACCCCAGGATACCTGAGCACCCTGGTTGAAAAAGGCTGATCTAAGTTATATTATTAACCTTACATTCATATAATGAGCTAAACTAATTTTCTATAAAACTCAGTTCTGTCAAAATTTTGGAAACTGTTCTTGTGTTCATTGAGCTATTGATTAAAATCTTTCTTTCTTTTTTTAACTTTTGAAAAGGGGTGTACACTCATTTATTTATTTTGTGTTTTTATTTATACTCCTCCCAAACATGCCACATCATTGCCACATCAAAATATATGGAGAAAGAGAGATTGCTAAATAAGGAAATTACTAATACAGAGGGCGTGGCTTGATTGCACAGTGGGAGGTGTATATCAATCTTAGTTAATATAAAGGAAATCTGCAGAACATCCCAAACAATCCGATTTCATCAGCAGTGACAACACTGAGAAGTTTCCCTCCCCCCGGTGTCTCTGTACAGGTGAGTTGATTCTCTCTCTTTCCTTCTCATCAGTGATACTTCCATAACACACAAGTAACTATTTTAAAGGCTAAGGGCAACTTGCAATATATGGCAGCTCCTATCAACCAAATTTGTTGAATTTTTAACAATAGAGAAAAGAGGAATACAAAAAGAAAAAAGGGGGCAAAACAGAAAAAATGGCTCAATGAAAGTAGTCATAAACGCTTCAGCCCCGGAAGATTTTACCCCCATCCTGACCGGAGCACTTTTTGCAATTCGGCACTGCGTCACTTTAACTGATGATTGCATGGTCGTGCGACGTGGCACCCAAACAAAATTGACGTCCTTTTTTCCCCCACAAATAGAGCTTTTCTTTTTTTTTTTGTTCGTAATGGCGGCGATCTGCGATTTGTTATCGTGACTGCGACATTATGGCAGACACATAGTTACATAGTAGGTGAGGTCGAAAAAAGACACGAGTCCATCAAGTCCAACCTATGTGTGTGATTATATGTCAGTATTACATTGTATATCCCTGTATGTTGTGGTCGTTCTTGAAACTATTGATGCCCCCCCCCCCCCCGCTGAGACCACCGCCTGTGGAAGGGAATTCCACATCCTTGCCGCTCTTACAGTAAAGAACCCTCTACGTAGTTTAAGGTTAAACCTTTTTTCTTCTAATTTTAATGAGTGGCCACATGTCTTGTCAAACTCCCTTCCGCTAAAAAGTTTTCTCCCTATTGTGGGGTCACCAGTACGGTATTTGTATATTGAAATCATATCCCCTCTCAAGCGTCTCTTCTCCAGAGAGAATAAGTTCAGTGCTCGCAACCTTTCCTCATAACTAATATCCTCCAGACCCTTTATTAGCTTTGTTGCCCTTCTTTCTACTCGCTCCATTTCCAGTACATCCCTCCTGAGGACTGGTGCCCAGAACTGGACAGCATACTCCAGGTGCGGCTGGACCAGAGTCTTGTAGAGCGGGAGAATTATCGTTTTATCTCTGGAGTTAATCCCCTTTTTAATGCCAATATTCTGTTTGCTTTGTTAACAGCAGCTTGGCATTGCTGAGCCTATCATCTACTAGGACCCCCAGGTCCTTTTCCATCCTAGATCCCCCAGAGGTTCTCCCCCAGTGTATAGATTGCATTCATATTTTAGCCACCCAAATGCATTATTTTACATTTTTCTACATTGAACCTCATTTGCCATGTAGTTGCCCACCCCATTCATTTGTTCAGATCTTTTTGCAAGGTTTCCACATCCTGCGGAGAAGTTATTGCCCTGCTTAGCTTAGTATCGTCGGCAAATACAGAGATTGAACTGTTTATCCCATCCTCCAGGTCGTTTATGAACAAATTAAATAGGATTGGTCCCAGCACAGAACCCTGGGGGACCCCACTACCCACCCCTGACCATTCTGAGTACTCCCCATTTATCACCACCCTCTGAACTCGCCCTTGTAGCCAGTTTTCAATCCATGTACTCACCCTATGGTCCATGCCAACGGACCTTATTTTGTACAGTAAACGTTTGTGGGGAACTGTGTCAAATGCTTTTGCAAAATCCAGATACACCACGTCTACGGGCCTTCCTTTATGTAGATGGCAACTCACCTCCTCATAGAAGGTTAATAGATTGGTTTGTTAAGAACGATTCTTCATGAATCCATGCTGATTACTGCTAATGATACCGTTGTCATTACTAAAATCTTGTATATAGTCCCTTATCATCCCCTCCAAGAGTTTACATACTATTGATGTTAGGCTAACTGGTCTGTAATTCCCAGGGATGTATCATGGCCCTTTTTTAAATATTGGTGCTACATTGACTTTTTTCCAATCAGCTAGTACCATCGGACACTTTTGACACCATTTTGGGACCAGTGACATTTATACAGCGATCAGTGCTATAAAAATGCACTGATTACTGTGTAAATGACACTGGCAGAGAAGGGGTTAAACACTAGGGGGCGATGAAGGGGTCCTAGGGAGTGATTCTAACTGTGGGGGGGGGCTACCTCTGACATGACAGCGATCACTGCTTCCGGAGACAGGGAGCAGTAGATCCCTATCATGTCACTAGGCAGAATGGGGAAATGCCTTGTTTACATCTCCCTGTTCTTCTGCTCCGTGACATGATCGAGGGGCACCGGCGGACATCGAGTCCGCAGGACCAACGGTCACGCTGTACACCGCGGGCGTGCCCCCGATAGCCCTGCCAATTAAAGGGGACATACAGGCACGCCCATTTGCCCACCGCTGCCATTGTGCCAACATATAGTGGCATGCAGCGGTCGGCAAGTGGTTAAAGTTGTAGTAAAGTTTGGTAAAAAAAAATCACCCAACAGGGCAACGTCATAATGTGCTACTATGCATCGCAGAAAAAAAAGCCCTCCATCAGCGCACTGTCACCGCTGACAGGGCTTCCATCTTCACACGGTTTTCCTTCCGGGTTCACAAGTTCCGACCGTCTGACTGTCCAAGCCGTGATGACATTACACCCATGGATCCATGCGGGAGTCACAGTTTTCAACACAGACCTCTGAAAGAAAAGCCAAGTTCCTCCACCCCAAACTCGCTCCTCCATGTCTTCATGGACCTTGCTTTGTGCACTGGTGTGCAGTCATGTTGGAACAGGAAGGGGCCGTCCCCAAACTGTTCCCACAAAGTGAGAGCATGAAATTGTCCGAAATGTCTTGGTATGCTGACGCCTTAAGAGTTCCCTTCACTGGAACTAAGGGGTCAAGCCCAACCCTTGAAAAACAACCCCCCCACCATAATCCCCCCTCCACCGAATGATTTGGACTAGAGCACAAAGCAAGGCCCATAAAGACATGGATGAGCGAGTTTGGGGTGGAGGAACTTGACTGGCCTGCACAGAGTCCTGACCTGGGGCGCACACGCGCGCTGCCGGTGACCCATCTCTCTAATCACAGCGGGGGCTTATCTGCAAGTACCACAGACTCGATGTCCGCCGGCACCCGCCGATCGTTAGGCAGAGATCCAGTTCCATCAGTAGGGAAGGCATGGATCCTGTGTCTCTGCAAAGCAGGAACGTGGACGAATGCCTTCCCCTAGTAGAAGCACCCCCTCTCCCCCACTGTTAGAAAACACTGGCTAGGCACACAGTTAACCCTTTGATCACCCCTGATGTTAAACCTCTTCCCAGCCAGTGTCATTAGTACAGTGACAGTGCATATATTTTTTAGCACTGATCACTGTATTGGTGCCACTGGTCCCCAAAAAGTGTCAGTTAGTGTCCTGGCTGTCCGCTGCAATATCGCAGCTGATCGCCGCCATTATTAGTAAAAAAGATTTAATTTAATTGAATTAAATAAATATATCCCATAGTTTGTAGACGCTTTAACTTTTGAGAAAACCAATCAAAATACGCTTACTGGGATTTTTTTTTTTTTTTACTAAAAACATGTAGCAGAATACATATTGTATTGGCCTAAATTTATGAAGAAATTAGATTTTTTTTTTTCTTTTATTGAATATGTTTTATAGCAGAAAGTAAAGAGTTTTTTTTTTTTTTAAGAACTAAAGAGGTGATCAAATACCACCAAAAGAAAGATTTATTTGTGGGGGGGAAAAAAGGACGTCAATTTTATTTGGGTACGGCGTCGCACGTCCGCGCAATTGTCAGTTAAAATAACACAGTGCCGTATCGCAAAGAAATGGCCTGGTCATGAAAGGGGCAAAAGTTATCTAGTTATTGCTCCATTGTTTCATAAGAACTTTGCAAAAAAAAAAAAAAAGAACTTTGCTTTTGTTTTCCAGATCTCGGTAGCTATGAAGTCTTACGTAAGTTTACTGCTTTTGTTCTTCATACCAGGTAATTATATCTTTCACTCTCAGTCACCAAGGGGATAAAGTGTTAAAGTGTAAATAAATTTGCAATGCTTTTTATCAAAATCCTAACCTATAGTAACGGTTGATTTACTAAAACTAGAGTGCAAAATCTGGTGCAGCTGTGCATGGGAGCCAATCAGCTTCTAACTTTTTCAATTAAGCTGTGACAATAAAACCTGGAAGCTGATTGGTTCCTATGAAGAGCTGCGCCAGATTTTGCACTCTCCGTTTTTTTTTGGCTTTTTATTATAATTTTTGTCTATGGATACCTAAAAATGAAAATCATTTTTGCAAGACGATATCACTAACAGAAGGCATTGTTTGTGCCCCATCATTGGTATCAGTGGGAGAAATAGTGCCCTATTATTGGTATCAGTGGGAGGAATAGTGCCCCATCATTGGTGTCAGTGGGAGGAATAGTGTCCCATCATTGGTGTCAGTGGGAGGAATAGTGCCCCATCATTGGTGTCAGTAGGAGGAATAGTGCCCCATTATTGGTGTCAGTGGGAGGAATAGTGCCCCATCATTGGTGTTAGTAGGAGGAATAGTGCCCCATCATTGGTGTTAGTAGGAGGAATACTGCCCCACCATTGGCATCAGTGGGAGGAATACTGCCCCATCATTGGTGTCAGTGAGAGGAATAGTGCCCCACCATTGGTGTTAGTGGGAGGAATAGTGTCCCATCATTGGTATCAGTGGGAGGAATAGTGCCCCACCATTGGCGTCAGTGGGAGGAATAGTGCCCCATCATTGGTATCAGTGGGAGGAATAGTGCCCCATTATTGGTGTCAGTGAGAGGAATAGTGCCCCATCATTGGTGTAAGTGGAAGGAATAGTGCCCCATCATTGGTGTCAGTAGGAGGAATAGTGCCCCATCATTGGTATTAGTGGGAGGAATAGTGCCCCATCATTGCTCTCAGTGGGAGGAATAGTGCCCCATCATTGGTGTTAGTGGGAGGAATAGTGCCCCATCATTAGTGTCACTGGGAGGAATAGTGCCCCATCATTGCTGTCAGTGGGAGGAATAGTGCCCCATCATTGATATCAGTGGGAGGAATAATGCCCCATCATTTGTGTCAGTGGGAGGAATAGTGCCCCATCATTGATATCAGTGGGAGGAATAATGCCCCATCATTGGTGTCAGTGGGAGGAATAGTGCCCCACCATTGGTGTCAGTGGGAGAAGTAGTGCCCCATCATTGGTGTCAGTGGGAGAAGTAGTGCCCCAAGGGCGGGATAAAGGCAAGCGAAGGGCCGTAGTTTGGAGACCATTACATAACTGCATGTTAATAGCATATTACCAACATAATAATATCTGCCCGGGGTTCAGCTTCTATGCAAAAATGATCATTTTTTTACATTGTGGGAAACAGTTTAGTGTAGCAGCTCTCATTTATTTTTATGTAAAGCGCTGTGCAAACTGTTGGCACTATATACTGTATATCCTGTATAATAATAATAATAACCACTTCCGGACCGCCCGCCATCATTATACGTTGGTACTTTGAAGAGGAATGTCTTTGTTATGGCAGCAGCTAGCTACCAAAACCCCGACATCCTCTTCTTCAGCGGGTGGTCTGCTTTCAGATAAAAGTGGTCTCTGCGACGGATTCACTGCGAAATCACTTTTATCGGCGGCCACGCTCCGTTGCCCTCCACCGCTTACCGGAGCAACCAGCAGCAGCGGAGGCGATCGCGTCCTCTTCCTGGCTTGGCATGGAGCTGAGTGAGGGAAAGATGCCCACCACCCGGCTCCATACCATTGCAGGGCGGAAGCGACATCAAAAAGTCACTTCCGCCCATCGCTCTAAAAGAGACTTTTTTTTTTTTTTTTTCAAATTACATTTATTTATTTTTTTTTGCTTTTTAGTGTAAATATGAGTCTGAGGACTTTTTGACCCCATATCTCATCTTTAAGAGGTCCTGTCATGCTTTTTTCTATTACAAGGGATGTTTACTTTCCTTTTAATAGAAATAAAAGTGACACATTTTTTTTTTTTTTAAAAGAACAGTGTAAAAATAAAAAATAAAAGGTAAAATAAATAAGAAAAAAAATTTAACACACCCCGTCCCGCCGAGCTCGCGTGCAGAAGCGAACGCATACTGAGTAGCGCCCGCATATGAAATCGGTGTTCAAACCACACATGTGAGGTATCACTGCGATCGCTAGAGCGAGAGCAATAATTCTAGCCCTAGACCTCCTCTGTAACTCAAAACATGCAACCTGTAGAATTTTTTAAAGGTCGCCTATGGAGATTTTTACCGGTAAAAGTTTGTCGCCATTCCACAAGCGGGTGCAATTTTGAAGCGTGACATGTTGGGTATCAATTTAATCGGCTTAACATTATCTTTCACAATATAAAAAAAATTGGGCTAACTTTATTGTTGTCTTATTTTTTCATTTAAAAATGTTTATTTTATTTCCCAAAAAAGTGCGCTTGTAAGACCGCTGTGCAAATACGGTATGACAGAAAGTATTGCAGGGTGTTAGAAAATGTTTGGGGGTTTTAAGTAATTTTCTAGCAAAAAAAAAAAATTTAATATTAAATAAATAAAATAAAATATTAAATAAATAATTAAATAATAACGCTTCAAAATTGCGCCCGCTCATGGAATGGCGACAAACATTTACCGGTAAAAATCTCCATAAAAAATTCTGCAGGTTGCATGTTTTGAGATACAGAGGAGGTCTAGTGCTGGGATTATTGCTCTCGCTCTAGCGATCGCGGCGATACCTCACATGTGTGATTTGAACACCGTTTTCATATGCGGGCGCTACTCGCGTATGCGTTCGCTTCTGCACGCAAGCTCTGCGGGACGGGGTGTGTTAAATTTTTTTTCTTATTTATTTTACCTTTTATTCTTTATTTTTACACTGTTCTTTAAAAAAAAAGTGTCACTTTTATTCCTATTACAAGTGACAAGTGTCCTTACTTTTGTGAGATACTGTATACTGTATGATATTACTTTACCATTTAATAGAGGGACATTTTATTTATGTGGATTTCACCTCTTTACATGCTGATTTTTGTATTGTCATAATTGCATATCATATCTCAGTTTCAAGATTCTCCCCACAGACAGATAGGGAAAATATAATAATGTATAATAGAGAAGATGTCTAATCGATCTGTTTTTATTCCTCAAGCACTTCAATGCCAGGGCGATCGCCCAGAACCACCATGTAAGTAAAACATTAAGCTACACATTATAAAACCATAAACACTTAAAGCTGAAGTTTCCATTTTCGTTACCTTGTATTCAGGGCTGGTGCAAGGATTTTTGACACCCTAGGCGAAACCTCATTTTGCCACACACCCCCGGCTCCACCCCTGACTCCACCCCCTTTGTCCTGCCCATGTAAACCCCACCTTTTTCATGAAGTGCCCATCAAATGCAGCCTCACTAGTGCCCATAAAATGCAGCCTCACCAGTGCTCATCAAATGCAGCCTCACCAGTGCCCATCAAATGCAGCCTCACCAGCGCCCATCAAATGCAGCCTACCAGCGCCCATCAAATGCAGCCTACCAGCGCCCATCAAATGCAGCCCCACCAGTGCCCATCAAATACAGCCTACCAGCGCCCATCAATGCAGCCTACCAGTGCCCATCAATGCAGCCTACCAGTGCCCATCAACACAGCCTCACCAGCGCCCATTAATGCAGCCTCACCAGCGTCCATCAATGCAACCTCACAAGCGCCCATTAATGCAGCCTCACCAGCGCCCATCAATGGAGCCTCACCAGCGCCCATCAATGCAGCCTCTCCAGCGCCCATCAAATGCAGCTTCACCAGCGCCCATTAATGCAGCCACACCAGCACCCATCAAATGCAGCCTCACCAGCGCCCATTAATGCAGCCTCACCAGCGCCCATCAATGCAGCCTCACCAGCGCCCATCAATGCAGCCTCACTAGAGCCCATCAATGCAGCCTCACCAGCGCCTATCAAATGCAGCCTCACCAGCGCCCATCAAATGCAGCCTCACCAGCGCCCATCAAATGCAGCCTCACCAGCGCCCATCAAATGCAGCCTCACCAGCGCCCATCAATGCAGCCTCGCCACCGCCCATCATTGAATGTTTGTTTGATTCCATTCATTCGGGAGTCGGGGCACAGACACAGTCCTCCCCCCGCCACTGCGCCTCTGACACTATGTCCGATCGGAGCGGCGGCTGCCTGCTGATGCTTAGACTTAGTTGCTGGCTACAGAGAGAAGAGAGTAAGAACCCCAGTGTCCGGGTGCCCTATGCAGCAGTGCGCCCTAGGCAGCTGCCTAGTTTGCCTAGTGGTAGCACAGGCCCTGCTTGTATTGGAAGTGTCATAGGTCTACTAGGTCTCTGTGCTTCTCTATGTGATGCAGGCAGATCATGGCTGCCGGGAGGGGCCAGCAGGTTAGGGCTGCTGCTAGAAATCATGGAGCCCTGTACAGCCTTCCTGACCCCCAACCCTGGCAGATCATGTCTACTGGAAGGGGGTATTTGGAGTGGGGGGGAGATGTGTATTCAGAGAGTAAACTTGAGGGGTAGAAGATTTGTGCTAGGAGGGGGGGGGGGGGCGGTTGGTTTCACAAACCCTTCTAGATAGTATTTTCTTAACCACCCTATGAACAAAACAAAAAGCTGGAACGAACGTTTTCGTGCATTTTTAAGCTTTTTTGAGCTTTTTTGAGCTCTTTTGGGGCACTAGCTCCTCTCAAAAACGGGGCTTGGAGTTTTTTTTTCTGCCCGTAGAAACATATGCCTGAAAACGCCTGAAAAAGCCATTATGTGCATGGACACATCCGGGTTGATTTACTAAAGACAAATCGACTGTGCACTTTGCAAAGAGCAGTTGCTCCAGAGCTTAGTAAATGAGCAGACGCTCTGCTGACTTTCATCAGCCAATCATGTGCAAGCAAAAAAGCTGTTTTTTTTTTTCCTTGGATGTGATTGGGTATTCTTTGGAAAGTGAAGCCTGACCTCATTTACTAAGCACTGAAACAATTGCACTTGCAGAGTGCACAGTTTAGTTGCCTTTAGTATATCAACCCCATTGGCTAACATGGAGGGGAGTTTCCAGGCAGAAAAAAAATAAGAGCTCAAAAGCCTGTAGGAGCCGCTTTCTTTGAGCTCCTTTGAGCTTCAGTGTGCATGAGCCCTTAGTAGCATAGCTCCCAACTGTCCCTGATTTCGAGGGACTGTCCCTGATTTGGAGCAATGTCCCTCTGTCCCTCATTCCTCCTTTGTCCCTCATTTTGGTCCGATCTATATAGATGTACAGTGAAATCCCGGATTACAAGCATAATCCGTTCCAGGAGTATGCTCGTAATCCAAAGTAGTCGCATATCAAAGCGAGTTTCCCCATTGAAGTCGATGGAAACTAAAATAATTTGTTCCGCATTGACTTCAATGGGATGCAATACCGCATGCGGCCAGAGGCGGGGGGGGGGGGGGGGGGCGCCGGAGAGCCTCGTAAACAGCCAAAAAGGCCCGAGGACAGTTTGTCTGACCTCGGCAAACCTCAGAAAGACTCCGTTCCCGAGATTTGCCAAGGTCAGCCGTGCTGTACTCGGGCCTTTCCGTGCATTTCCGAACGACGCCGATATGGTGACGTTCGGCTCTGCTCGGCTCCGCCCCCCCACCTCAGGCCAAAAGCGGTACTGCACACCGCTTTGGCTTGAATCGTGCTAGTTTTGCGAGACAACGCTCGCAAACTGAGTTACGATTTTTCAAAATACAGTGCTCGTATCGCGAAACCGCTCGTTGACCGCGTTACTCGCAATCCGACGTTCCACTGTATATAAAATGCACTTTTTATCTTTCTGAAAGTGCTTCCCAGGGCCAAACCTTTCAATTTCTAAATTGTTGCATTTGTAAATTTCAAAAGCCAATAATAAAGGAATTAATAGTTTAAAAAAAAAAAAAGCACCTGTGGGTTTAACTGATCATTTTTTGGTACTATTCTCCTTTAAGGGGGCGTGGCAGGGGGTGTGTCCTATGCCTGCATACTTTTGCTGATAGGTGTCCCTCATTCCCATCTCAAAAAGTTTTTGACTTCAATGGGATGCAATACCGCATGCAGCCAGAGGCGGGGGAGGGCGCCGGAGAGCCTCGTAAACGGCCGAAAAGGCCCGAGGACAGTTCGTCTGACCTCGGCAAACCTCGGAAAGACTCTGTTCCCGAGATTTGCCAAGGTCAGCCGTGCTGTACTCGGGCCTTTCCGTGCATTTCCCAAACGACGCCGATAGGCGACGTTCGGCTCTGCTCGGCTCCGGCATCGCCCCCCCCCCCCCACCTCAGGCCAAAAGCAGGTACTGCACACCGCTTTGGCTTGAATCATGCTCGTTTTGCGAGACAACGCTCGCAAACCGAGTTACGATTTTTCAAAATACAGTGCTCGTATCGCGAAACCGCTCATTGACCGCGTTACTCGCAATCCGAGGTTCCACTGTATATAAAATGCACTTTTTATCTTTCTGAAAGTGTTTCCCAGGGCCAAACCTTTCGATTTCTAAATTGTTGCATTTGTAAATTTCAAAAGCCAATAATAAAGGAATTAATAGTTTAAAAAAAAAAACACCTGTGGGTTTAACTGATCATTTTTTGGAACTATTCTCCTTTAAGGGGGCGTGGCAGGGGGTGTGTCCTATGCCTGCATACTTTTGCTGATAGGTGTCCCTCATTCCCATCTCAAAAAGTTGGGAGGTGTACATAGTAGCAATTTCCTTTTGCTCAGTTTTCCGGCTTGTAGACTCATTGTAAGATCGTACTAATGATATTAATTCTCGTAAATAATGATTGCATTATCTTCTTTTCCAGCTCCTCCGTGTACAATGGCACACAGCGTAGAAAAGTGGGACGGAATCTGCCCAGAGTACTGCATCCCATTCCCGCCTATTAACAGGGGGTGTCTTGAGATATTAAAGAACGCCTGTTATTGTGATGAGGGGTATATTTTTTATTCCAACAAATACACAAAATGCATTTCAAATGCGCAATGTAAGAAACTCAGATCAAGAAAACAAAACTAAAACATCCTTTACGTATATTGTGAATGATCTGATTAAAAATAAATAAATCGGAAATCAATTCCTGTTTATTAAATCTGTGGTCTTTGCATTTCTTCATGGTGAATTAAAGTGTAGGGCCACCCTGAAAAAAAAATTGCACCAAAAATCTTTAAAAAAATTTAAAAAAAACATTTGAAAAAAAAAAATTTTTTAAACTTACCTGAAGCCTTGTTGCTAGGCAGTCTTCCTAATCTGCCTCTTCCAGTTCGGCGGCGTGTTCTGCTCTTCGGTGAGCGGCCCCGTTGCCTTCTGGGAACTGTGTGTGTGTTCCCAGAAAACCACGGGGGCCATTCACAGAGCGCAGCGCCGCTCGCGCGTGCGCAGTAGAAAACTGGCAGTGAAGCCGCAAGGCTCCACTGCCTGTTTACCTTAGTTAGGATGGCGGTGCCGGGACCCGAGAGCCGAGGGGCGGGTCGGCCTCGGGCGGCCGACATCGCGGGTACCCAGGACAGGTAAGTGTACTTATTTAAAGTCAGCAGCTACAGTGCTTGTAGCTGCTGACTTTAAAAAAAAAAAAAAATTCACTGGCCGGAATCCCGCTTTAAAAAAAAAAAAAAAAAGTATTAAAGAAGGTGAACTCCGGGGATATAAAAGACACAAATGAATGCAGATCTGTATCCATAAATACATCATTACATGGATATTTTAAATGCTGGCAGTGTAAGTACCAGAATGTGACTTTGTATCAGCTTCTGTAGAGCAGAGCTCAGACTTGGTGGAGGGAGAAGCAGCACAAGGAGCCAATCTGGTGTGCTGCAGTGCTCATGTGTTATCAAAGAGCATGTTGATAGGAGGAGAGAACGGAGTGACGAACTCATCAGTCTGCTGCTTCTCTTTTCTCTGTCCAGTCACAGGCTGGCGGAGGGACAAGACCAATAAGTGTTATTGAGCTGTAGCCCCAAAAAATCAGGTTGATCTGAATGCATATTCATGACCATTGGCTTCTATTTTTCCACTGTTTATACTCTTTTTTTTTTTTTTTCCTGACAAGGGGCTACTTTTAACCAGTGGCGGCTGGAGGTATAATTTTTTTTTTTGGGGGGGGGGGGGGGGCTGTCAGTCGGGTCACAGGAACCCCCCTCCCCACCGGCCAGTAAGTCATCAGCCCCGCACTTACCCCATCTAGGTCATGGGCAGCGATTCCTCCAGGCCGGCGGCTTCACCCTGCGTCTCCTCCTCCTCGACTTCACAGCAGGCTTTCCCTGCATCTCCTCCCTCCTCCTCCTCCTCGGTGGCCAATAGGATCGCTTCCAGGGGTGGACTGACCATTCGGGCACTTGGGCAGTGCCCGAGGGCCCCATGCCACTAAGGGGCCCCATCAGGGTTGCCAGCCTCAATAAAACCAGGGTCAGTATGTAAAAATTTGTGTTTTTTTTTAAATCCCAAAAATTATAGCTGCCCCACCTCTCCAGTACCTTTTCAGTGTGTGTGTATGTGTATTCTGTGTGTGTATACTGTGTGTCTGTGTGTGTATACTGTATGTGTGTGTGTATACTGTGTGGCCCCATAATCTCCTATTGCCTGGGGGGGCCCCATAATCTCCTATTACCCGGGGGCCCAATAATCTTCTCCTATTGCCCGGGGGCCCCATACTCTCCTATTGCCCGGGGGCCCCATGAGTTGTCAGTCCGCTCCTAATCGCTTCTCCTCTCGGCCAATCGGGTGATGGGTCTCAGAACCCGCTTCCTGATTGGCTGGGAGGAGAATCGGGAAGACAATAGCGAATACTAATTCGCTATTGTCACACAAGTGGGAGGGCTTAGGGTGCAGTGCTCTGCGCCCCGAGACCACTCTTTTTTTTAAACCAATTAGAGCCTCAGGCTTTAATCATGTGCTTCTAAAAAAAAAAAAAAATAAATAAAAAAAAACAAAAAAAAAAAAAAAAGAACAATCCCCTTTGGAATCCGTCACCCAGCATGTAGATTAGGAGCAGGGCCCATGGATTAGGGGGGCGGCACCCATGCGCCCCTTATGGATGGGGAGCTACTGATTTTAACCCCTATCTCTTTGAACTGATGTTTACTTTCAATAAAGTTTGTAAAGAAAAAAAAAATCAGGTTGCCTGCCCTGCCTTAGAGCCACAGGCGTGCACACAGGGTGTGCCGGGTGTGTCTGGGCACAACCTAATCACCCATTTACATTATTATTATTGCACTGTGTGCCGACAGGGAGATGGGAAAGATCTCCCACTGAGTGACTCTGCTTATCAGAGAAGTGTGGAAGCATTTCTCTCTCATTCTGAATCTGCAGGCAGGGAGATCACGTGCCGATGGGGCAGAGGACCGCAGAGAAGACTGTATGTGTGTGTGTGTAAAATAAGTATTGAACACGTCACCATTTTTCTAGGTAAATATATTTATAAAGGTGCTACTGACATGAAATGTTCCCCACACGTCGATAACAACCCATGCAATTCCATACATACAAGGAAACCAAAACAAATAAGTTCAGAAATGAAGTTCTGTGTAATAAAATGGAATCACACAGGGAAAAAGTATTGAACACATGAAGAAAGGGAGGTGTAAAAAGCATTGGAAAGTCAAGACACCAGATGAAATCTATCAGTAATTAGAGAGCAATCCTGCCCTTTGTCAGTGCAAATTACTATCAGCTGGTTCAGTCTCACCTGATGGCCTATAAAAAGGTGTCTCATTACCAAGGTGTCACACAAGAAACATCTCATGATGGGTAAAAGCAAAGAGCTCTATCAAGACCTTTACAACCTTATTGTTGCAAAACATACCGATGGCATTGGCTACAGAAGGATTTCTAAACTTTTGAATGTTTCCAGTGAGCACTGTTGGGGCCATAATCCGGAAGTGAACAGAACATAATTTCACCATAAACTGGCCGGGACCAGGTGCTCCTCGCAAGATTTCTGACAGAGGAGTGGAAAAGTAAAAAGTAAAATGCCTCAAAGTAGAAGATCCTAGGCGGAACTTCCCAAAGTTTGTTTCGCCCACCCATTGTGGAATAAGCCCAGAGGAGGGTGAAACATATCTGAGGAGGAGGTCCCAGGTGGGATTTATTGAAGTTTGTTTCAGCCACCCATCATAGATTAAGCCCCGTGGAGGGTGAAATGCATCAGTGGAGGAGGTCCTAGGCAGGGATTCTTATGCCCCGTACACACGGTCGGACTTGCCAATGGACTAAGCTCCGGAAAGATTTAGAACAGGTTCTCTAAGTCCGTCGGAAATGCCGACAGAAAAAGTCCGATGGGGCATACACACGGTCGGAATGTCCGATGAGAGGCTCCCATCAGACTTTTTCTGCCGGAAAGTCCGACCGTGTGTACGCGGCATTAAAGTTTGTTTTACCCTCCAAGTTTATTTCACCTATAGGTAAAGGGGGGGAGGTGCTGCGCTAACCAGAAGAAAGCTGTAAATCTCTGTCTGTGGTCAATTAATAAAATGACATAAAATCGCATAATAAATCGCATAAATCGCATAAATAAGTGTTGACACTAAAAAACATTCAAGTCTTAATAATCAGCATCATGTGTATGTGAAAAAAGTGCATAAAAAATCCTTTTCAATTGGTATATACTAAATGACAAAAAAATCGCATGTTAAATCGCATAAAAAAGTGTTGACACTAAAAACATATAAATCTAGATAATCATGTGTAGGTGCACAAAGGGACATAAACACTACTTCATGTGAATAATTCTAAATAAAAATACATAGAATAAATCAGAAATAACCATCAAAAACATATCCTTATAAATGGTGCAAAACGTACAAAGTGCCAGTGCTTAAAGGTGATCTAGATATCGCAAATAAAACACATCAATCCAACGCAATATGGATAATAAATAATATAAATAAATGTCCCAATAGTAGTGATATAAAATATATTGTGCTGGCCTGCGAAACAAATGACCAATGACATGCCAGTTAGTGCAGCAAACTTAAAGTGCCAGTGTAAAAGTCATTGAAGGTGCAAAAGCAAGTTCTGGTGTATTCAACAAAACAACAGTGGGGTGTCTGGGATGCAATTCACTCAGTGTCCTCTTCGTGCACAAAACACTAATGTAAGCAGTGGCCCCTTACCTAGCGGTGCTAGGTCAACCGCATGAATTGTAGCTAAAACGCCAGGTCCTGAGCCTCAATCGCGTCCCTATATCCACGCTTGCCGGTGTTGGGTTATCCTAATGGCAGCTGATTACAAGTGGCTATGGTCCTATCAGGGGTCCTGGACCAGCGTGGATCCTAGCTCAGCCTCCACATCTCAGGTATGTATGTACAGGAATATGCAGGACAAAGGTACTTGATAGTGAAGTATGTATTAACCAGGTAATGCTTTATTAAAAATCTTTAAGTAGATGTACTCACATAAAAACAATGCAGAGCAAACCTCTCTCCTACGAGCAGCGAACTCGTTCTGTGTCTAGCAATGTGAAAGAGCCTATTCCGTCCCTACGCGTGACATCACCGATCACGTGACTTCTTCAGCTTCCCCTTAATAATGTTTTATTTTTTTTGTGTGTCAAGTTACCACAATAACCTTTTTTTTAATGTTTTTTTTTGGTGTCAAGTTACCACAATAACATTATATTTTTTTATTTTTTGGAACCTCAAGGAGGTTGGCGTCCCTTGTTAATTTGACATTGTCTTTTAGAAATGTATTTGAATAAAAACACATAGGCAAGTATTTTCAGAAAATAAAATATCCATTTATTCTGGTTAACAAAATAAAGATGAAGGCAACGCTGGAGAAACTTTAGGAATTTGTGAAGCCTTTTGGCCCCAGGGCACACATCAAGTCTGTGGAAAAGAAAATTGGGATCTTGAGGAGTCCATATAAAAGGGAGCACAATCTGGTCCAGGAATCCCAGAGATCAAGACCAGCAGCAGATGACATATATGTCCCCAGGCTGTGGTATTACACCAGCCTGCGTCTTCTGTCAGACCAGACTGAAACCAGGTCATCACTTTCTTCTCTTCGCTGCAACCTTCCCTCCACACTGCCCTGCAGCCTTCCCTGCACCTTTCTCTGCAGTCTTCCCTCCATGCTGTCCTGCAGCCTTCCCTGCACCTTTCCCTGCAGCCTTCCCTGCACCCTTCCCTGCAGCCTTCCCTCCACGCTGCCCTGCAGCCTTCCCTCCACACTGCCCTGCAGCCTTCCCTGCACCCTTTCCTGCAGTCTTCCCTCCATGCTGTCCTGCAGCCTTCCCTGCACCTTTCCCTGCAGCCTTCCCTGCACCCTTCCCTGCAGCCTTCCCTCCACGCTGCCCTGCAGCCTTCCCTCCACGCTGCCCTGCAGCCTTCCCTGCACCCTTTCCTGCAGCCTTCCCTGCAGCCTTCCTTGGAGGCTGTGGCTCTGGTGGTGGACTTTGTGGCAGGTGGAGGAGGAGGGGCTTGCTCATAGATTTTGCTGTTGGCAGTTAACTCGCCCCTCAGCCCCTTGTGAAGGGCATCAGAAAAAAGTTTTTCACAGAGGAGGCGTTGGCCCTTCTCCAATTCCAGCAACCTGCTGGCTAAATAGCAGCCATAGGCCTCTTCAGCTTCGGGGGGGCTCCTTAGGACATTTGTAGCTTCTCTAATGAGGCGCAGTGATGCCTCCCCTTCCTGGGCCTTTTTGTATGAAGGCGGAGGGGAGGAACCTGCGATTGGGTGAGGCTCCTACTGGGCCCGGCCACCTCCTGGCTGACACTGGGCTCGGTCTCCTCCTGCCTACCACTTTCCAGAACTTCCTCCTGGCTGAGCTCATCCTGTGTATAAAAAAGGGACATTTTTTTTGTTTTTGGTTCATCAATCACACACAATTTTCAGCTCATGACTTGCAAATTCAAGTTAATACACATAAAAGAGTATCAATCTGACCCCAGCATTTTTTCAAGCTGGTGACAAACATTTTTGGCCACTACTGTCAATTGATATGTATACATCATTTTTTGGATAAAATCATTAATAGTTAATAAATTATAACATCTAGTTAACATCATTAATATTAGGAAACTAAATATGTCTAAAAATAATATACCTGGCTCAAGTTGGGCGCATCTGCTTCTTCCAGGATGGAAGGCCCAGGTTGTTCCTCATCAGCCTCTGCTGGGGTGGAGGGAAGGATGGAGGGAAGGGTGGAGGGAAGGGTGGAGGGAAGGGTTGAAAGAGATTCCCTGGCTTCAGTCTGGTCATCAAGAAAACGCAGTTTTTCGAAGTACCACAGCTTGGGTACATACACATCATCTGCTGATGCTCCTGATCTCAGGGAAGCCTGGATCTTGTTATGCTCCCTCCTATACATATACCTCAAGATCCCAATTTTACATTCCAAAATCTCCAAGGTTGCTTCTGGGATCAAAGTCTGCACAAATGCCAGAAGTCTCTCAAGCGTTACCTTCCTTACTGGTTTGTTGTAATATGCACTGTGCTTGACCTCCCACAGATTCCTCATCTCCCTGTACTTGTCAATAGGGATGAGCTTCGAGTTCGAGTCGAACTCATGTTCGACTCGAACATTGGCTGTTCGCAAGTTCGCCGAACAGCGAACAATTTGGGGTGTTCGCGGCAAATTCGAATGCCGCGGAACACCATTTAAAAGTCTATGGGAGAAATCAAAAGTGCTAATTTTAAAGGCTTATATGCAAGTTATTGTCATAAAAAGTGTTTGGGGACCTGGGTCCTGCCCCAGGGGACATGGATCAATGCAAAAAAAAGTTTTAAAAACGGCCGTTTTTTCAGGAGCAGTGATTTTAATAATGCTTAAAGTCAAACAATAAAAGTGTAATATCCCTTTAAATTTCGTACCTGGGGGGTGTCTATAGTATACCTGTAAAGGGGCGCATGTTTCCCGTGTATAGAACAGTCTGACAGCAAAATGACATTTCGAAGGAAAAAAAAAACATTTAAAACTACCCGCGGCTATTGCATTGCCGACAATACACATAGAAGTTCATTGATAAAAACGGCATGGGAATTCCCCACAGGGAAACCCCGAACTAAAATAAAAATAAAAAAAAATGATGTGGGAGTCCCCCTAAAGGCCCTTCAGGTCTGGTATGGATTTTAAAGGGAACCCTGCGCCAAAAAAAAAAAAAAATGGCGTGGGGTCGCCCCAAAAATCCATACCCGACCCTTATCCGAGCACGCAACCTGGCAGGCCGCAGGAAAAGAGGGGGGGACGAGAGTGCGCCCCCCCTCCTGAACCGTACCAGGCCACATGCCCTCAACATTGGGAGGGTGCTTTGGGGTAGCCCCCCAAAACACCTTGTCCCCATGTTGATGAGGACAAGGGCCTCATCCCCACAACCCTGGCCGGTGGTTGTGGGGGTCTGCGGGCGGGGGGCTTATCGGAATCTGGAAGCCCTCTTTAACAAGGGGACCCCCAGATCCCAGCCCCCCCCTGTGTGAAATGGTAAGGGGGTACTACCCCTACCATTTCACTAAAAAACTGTCAAAAATGTTAAAAATGACAAGAGACAGTTTTTGACAATTCCTTTATTTAAATTCTTCTTCTTTCTTCTTTCTTCTATCTTCCTTCATCTTCTTCTTCTTCTGGTTCTTCTGGCTCTTCTGGTTCTTCCTCCGGTGTTCTCGTCCAGCATCTCCTCTGCGGCGTCTTCTATCTTCTTCTCCTCAGGCCGCTCCGCACCCATGGCATGGGGGAAGGCTCCCGCTCTTCTCTTCATCTTCTTCTCTGCTTCATCATCTTCTTCTTTTCTTCTCTTCTTCTCTTCTTCATCTTCTTCTCCGGGCCGCTCCGCATCCATGCTGGCATGGAGGGAGGCTCCCGCTGTGTGACGGCGTCTCCTCATCTGACGGTTCTTAAATAAGAAAATGAAGAAGAGAAGAAGAGAAGAAGGAAGAAGAGAAGAGGATGAAGAAGAAGATGAAGAGAAGAGCGGGAGCCTCCCCCCAATGTCATGGGTGCGGAGCGGCCCGAGGAGAAGAAGATAGAAGACGCCGCGGAGGAGATGCTGGACGAGAACGCTGGAGGAAGAACCAGAAGAGCCAGAAGAACCAGAAGAAGAAGAAGACGAAGCCCCCCGCCCGCAGACCCCCACAACCACCGGCCAGGGTTGTGGGGATGAGGCCCTTGTCCTCATCAACATGGGGACAAGGTGTTTTGGGGGGCTAACCCAAAGCACCCTCCCAATGTTGAGGGCATGTGGCCATTGTATGGTTCAGGAGGGGGGGCCGCACTCTCGTCCCCCCCTCTTTTCCTGCGGCCTGCCAGGTTGCGTGCTCGGATAAGGGTTTGGTATGGATTTTTGGGGGGACCCCACGCCGTTTTTTTTTTTGTTTTTTTTTGGCGCGGGGTTCCCCTTAAAATCCATACCAGACCTGAAGGGCCTGGTATGGAATTTAGGGGGACCACCACATCATTTTTTTTTTTTAATTTTGGTTCGGGGTTTCCCTGTGGGGAATTCCCATGCCGTTTTTATCAATGAACTTCTATGTGTATTGTCGGCAATGCAATAGCCGCGGGTAGTTTTAAATGTTTTTTTTTTTCCTTTGAAATGTCATTTTGCTGTCAGACTGTTCTAAACACGGGAAACATGCGCCCTTTTACAGGCATACTATAGACACCCCCCAGGTACGAAATTTAAAGGGATATTACACTTTTATTGTTTGACTTTAAGCATTATTAAAATCACTGCTCCTGAAAAAACGGCTGTTTTTAAAACTTTTTTTTGCATTGATCCATGTCCCCTGGGGCAGGACCCAGGTCCCCAAACACTTTTTATGACAATAACTTGCATATAAGCCTTTAAAATTAGCACTTTTGATTATTCATGTTCGTGTCCCATAGACTTTAACGGTGTTCGCGTGTTCGAGCGAACTTTTTTCCTGTTCGCATGTTCTGGTGCGAACCGAACAGGGGGGGTGTTCGGCTCATCCCTACTTGTCAATAAATTGTGACATGAATTCAGGGTCCTTAAACTTATTATTCATTTTTTCTGTAAGACGATACACAAGACAAAAACACTAATGTTAGCCAAAACTCTCATAATCTTATCCCAACATAGGCCTCAATCTTTAAGCAGTATAGGCCACTGATATTCCAAAATAGTTTACAAATTACCTTCTTTTCGGACGCTCGCAACTTCTGTTCCTCTTTCCTCTGCACACGTATGGCACTTGCGTGTTAGCTTTATATACACTGCGCATGCGTGTAACTCCGCTTGCGTCACCCGCCCCTGACGTTCTTTTTTAACAAATATATTCCCCTCCCCTTCTTTCTACCACAGAACGTACGTACGGCACATGCGTGTTAGCTTTATATACACTGAGCACGCGTGTAACTCCGCCTGCGTCGCCCCCGCCCCTGACGTTCTTTTTTAACGAATATTCCCCGCCCCTTCTCTCTACGGTAGGAGCAACATGGCGAAGACACAGCAGGTGTGTGTTAATTATTCTAGTAATGAGGAAAGCCCGGAGCCCGAAACGTCCCGATCCGGGAAGAGTAGATTTAAGGCCCCCAATATGGCCTTCGAAGAGATGGTGGGGATGGTGTCCATCTTGCGGAGGAATGATTATGATGGGAAGCATGGACCGTACACCCAGCCGAATTTGCACAAGGCCACAATCATGTCCAAAGTTGTGAAGACCCTGCAGAAGAATTTTGGGGTTCACCGCTCCAAAGACTAGTTAAGGAAACGCTGGTCCGACCTTAAATTGAGGGAGCCGGATCAGTACAGTAGAATAAAGAAAATTCTTCAAAAAAGTAAGTACTTGTCGTGTGTTCCTATTCTGATTATTAACTTGCATGCTGCTCCATGTGCTTTTCTTTACTGTTGTACAGTTTTAAATTGCTACTTTCCTGTTCGTGCACACAGTATTCGTTCATAGGAAACATCGTTCGTAGGAAACATCGTTTGAAAATAAATACGGTGTATTTAGTTGATACAGGGTTTAAACAACATTTTGGTCTTGGTAATTTGTCTTATTAAAAGAAGTTTTTGTCTAGATGTCTTTGAAACTAGAATGGATAGCAAACTTCATTCAGTGGAATGTAAGGAGAGGACACTCGGCAGCTGTTTACACATCTAGACTCAGGAGCACTAGTGTGGGACACCAGAGAACATTTTCTAGGGTAACCCACACAGGGGCTCCAGGGGATACTTGGGGTGTCTCCATCCGTGAAACTTGGCCAAAAAAGGTAAGAATTGCAGTTTGCTTAAAAGGGAATTTTAATCATGTGTTCAACTTGGATCTCTTCCCAAACAGACAATTGTAAACCACTTCTAAGAAATGTTTCATATTCCTATTTCTGGACTCAAATATCTGTGTGCTAAGTATACCTTTTGATTCATTCTCATATGGGAGAAAAGACACAGACAGCAGTCAGAGGATACCAGGGACCCCCGACCTCGCCGCCTGAATGTGAAATTGGCCCCACCCCCCGAGGATGTGGAGGAAGGAGAGGTGGAGGAAGTGGGCAACATGGGCACCCCACCAGGTGAGTGTCTGACACCCAAGCTTCAGGTAATCTATGTATGCCTATATGTTTCTAAATACATGTTTTTCCATCTATTTTAGGTGATGTTATGGTTGTGGAAGGGGAACCATTTCCAAGCGCCAGCGCCCGCCCCCCCCGAGGATGTGGAGGAAGGAAAGGTGGAGGAAGGAGAGGTGGAGGAAGTGGGCAAGATGTGCACCCCACCAGGTGAGTGTCTGACACCCCAGCTTCAGGTAATCTATGTATGCCTGCATATTTCTAAATACATGTTTTTTCAACAATTTTAGGTGATGTGCTGGTTGTGGAACGGGAACCATTCACAAGCGACAGCGCCCAAAAACTGATTGGCCAGATCATGGCCTGGAATGGGGAGATTGATGCCATGCGCAATAGCCTGGACATCATGCACAATCGGCTGGACAATATGCAGCAGGAAATGAAGAACATGATCGATGTTTTGGGGAGAATCTAATCCCTTTTTCCCTAAAACAAAATCGATCATGTTCTTCATTTCCTTTTTCGATGAGCACATTCTGTGCTTTTAATTTTTTACATTTTTAAAAGCCAAATTTTGAAGATGCACACGGTGTGTCAACATGTGCTATCTGCCATCAGGGGATCTCAATGTACGCGTTTTGTGGGTGCAACCCTTTCCTCATAACACTAGTAGGTGAGAGGAAGGGATTGCACCCACAAAACACATCCATTGATCCCCCATGATGGGAGATAGCACATGTTGACATTACCCATTTGGAATCCCAATTTGTGTGCATCTTCAATATTTGGATTTTACAGGGGTGACATCACCCCATTTGATGAAGGCAATATTGACACATTTTTTTTTCCACATATTTCACACTTTTTTATGTTATGTTTGAAAAATGCCTGTTTGTAAAAAAAAAAAAAATGCCTGTTTGAAAAAAAAAAAATGCCTGTTTGTAAAATAAATAAATAAATAAATGTCTGTTTGTAATAAAAAAAAATGCCTGTTTGTAAACAAAAAAAATTTAAAAAATGGCTGTCTGTAGAAAAAAAAAGAAAGTTTTTTAAAACCAAAAAAATATATATTGTTAAAAAAATATATATATTTTGATAAAATTTTTAATAAACGCACATGTGAATGTGCACAGATTTAAAAGTTTAAAAGCCAATGTGTGGCTTCTTCTTTCAATGCTCAATACCAGTTTTGTAAGTTATTTGGTGTTTACAGTGACAATGGGACTTATTTAGTAAAGGAAAATACACTTAGCACTACGAGTGCACTAGGAGAACCTAGGAGACAGCCAAAAAGAAGAGCAAGCAATAAATACATTTCTAGATTTTATCTGATCATTTTTTTTAATTCATAAAAATTAGACATTGTCTGGCATTGCAATGGTCCCCCTACCCGTAAAAAAAATTAACATATTTATCCTGAATTTCACAGGCGCTTAGGGGGGCCAAGCCAGTACGGCCAGTATCCAGGCCCGTCAGAGGATTCTCTGTAAGTCCGGCCTCAGGCCCAACTGATGCAAGATGGCCTCATAAGGTGCTCGCCCAGAACGAAGGCTTCATCTGCAATGAAGACAAAGGGGAGTCCTTCCACGTTATCCGAATCAGGTGGCAATCCCAGGCCACCACCACGTCTGGGCGAAGACTCCTCCATCGGACATCTGGCCATTCTTCCCCACGTCCACATACAGAAATTCATACTGTGCCGACACCACCGCCATTAACACAATACTATGAAACCCCTTATAGTTAAAATAGTATGACCCCGAATGGGGTGGTGGCACGATGTGGACGTGCTTCCCATCTATAGCCCCTCCACAGTTGGGAAAGTCCCAATGGGTGGCAAAATTGGATGCCACAGTCTGCCATTCCTGTGGCATTGAAGGAAACTGGGGAGTCAAACAAGAAAAAAAATATATAAGTACTTTTGCACATAACATTGCAAGCACATTACACAAAAAACATTCTTGCCCAACATCAGTATAACATTTACCGTATTTTAAGTATTATTTAAAGACTAAAATATATAGCCCACTTCTCGGATTCCTGATTCCTCGCCCCCTCTGATGGCCCATTGATAAAATTTAAAGGGGGGGGGATTATAAATTAATTTAAGGACACACAGACCATTTGGACACATTTTAGGGGGGGATTATAAATTAATTTAAGGACACACAGACCATTTGGACACATTTTAGGGGGGGCTTATAAATAATTTAAGGACACACAGACCATTTGGACACATTTTAGGGGGGGATTATAAATTAATTTAGGACACACAGACCATTTGGACACATTTTAGGGGGGGTTATAAATTAATTTAAGGACACACAGACCATTTGGACACATTTTAGGGGGGGATTATAAATTAATTTAAGGACACACAGACCATTTGGACACATTTTAGGGGGGGGGGGATTATAAATTAATTTAAGGACACACAGACCATATGGACACATTTTAGGGGGGGATTATAAATTAATTTAAGGACACACAGACCATTTGGACACATTTTAGGGGAGGATTATAAATTAATTTAAGGACACACAGACCATTTGGACACATTTTAGGGGGGCTTATAAATTAATTTAAGGACACACAGACCTTTTGGACACATTTTAGGGGGAGGGGGGGATTATAAATTAATTTAAGGAGAAACAGACCATTTGGACACATTTTAGGGGGCGAGGCTTATAAATGAATTTAAGGACACACAGACCATTTGGACACATTTTAGGGGGGCATGACTTTGACACAACTTCAGCATGACTTTGCTGTGACTTTGAGGCAACTTCAGCATGACTTCTACGCAACTTCAGCGATGCTCTGTCACGACTTCGGCACGACTTTGGCATGACTTCGCTGCGACTTCGCCGTGACTTTGACGTGACTTTGGCATGACTTTGATGTGACTTCGGCAAGACTTTGACGCAACTTCAGCGCGATTTTGCCGTAACTTTGAGGTGACTTCAGCTCGACTTCGACGCAACTTCGGCATGACTTTGGCGTGTATGCGGCGTGACTTCGGGGAATGCCTGTGTAATCTTCCTGTAATGTCGGTTCCACATCACATCAATTAGGATGAGGATCTGACATGGACGCGACTTTCATTCAACTCTATGGGCTGAAATCAAACAGAATTTGAAACAAAGTAATGCAGGAACCTTTTCCAAAGTTGGACCGACACAAGTCAGACCAGTTAAGACGGCTCTCTCATAGAACTCTCATAGGGAACCATTGATTTCTACACGTCATGCTCTCAAAGTCGGATCGCATGTCGCACCAGTGTGAACCGAGCCTAAAATCCTTTTACCCATTAAAAGAAGGAAAATGATTCACCGCTCAGGTGGACCTGAACCCAGGTGTGTATTGGTAAAACCTTCAGAGGTGGAGAGTCCCAGGTGCTGGCCAAATGCAACTTAGAGCAAGGTTTAGAACAGGAAAATCTGGATGCCGCACACCGGATAAAGCTGAAAAATCTTCTTTATTGTAAAAACTTGGATCATCAAAAATACAGGACAATCAGGCAGATAGTACAGACACAGCTGACGCGTTTCACACTCTAATTTGAGTGCTTACTCATAGCTCTAAGCACTCAAATTAGAGTGTGAAACGCGTCAGGTGTGTCTGTACTATCTGCCTGATTGTCCTGTATTTTTGATGATCCAAGTTTTACAATAAAGAAGATTTTTCAGCTTTATCCGGTGTGTGGCATCCAGATTTTCCTGTTCTAAACCTTACCCATTAAAAGAAGAAAGGAAAAAAGACAGGAAAAAGGGAGAGGGGAAAAGGAAGGAAGGAAGGAAGGAAGGAAGGAAGGAAGGAAGGAAGGAAGGAAGGAAAGAAGGAAGGAAGGAAGGAAGGAAGGAAGGAAGGAAGGAAGGAAGGAAGGAAGGAAGGAAGGAAGGAAGGAAGGAAGGAAGGAAGGAAGGAAGGAAGGAAGGAAGGAAGGAAGGAAGGATGGATATCGCTTACTTATTTTTTTATGGTTTATAACAAAATATATATTTTTAGATGCATTCAATGTTTATAGAAAGACACATGTAGACCCTAAATACCTTTTTCCCATTAAAAGAAGTAAGGAAGGAAAAAAGATAGGAAAAGAGGGATAGAGAAAAAGGAAAGGAAGGAAGGAAGAAGAAGGGGAGAGGAAGATATTGAGGTTTTCAGAGACACCAAACGGAACTCATAACACATCAAATCTCCTCATTCTGTTCCCAACTCACGGGTGGATGTGCATAGCATGTAAAAATATAAGTGCTCCAATAGTGTAAAACCTTCAAAATTTATTAAGCAATAAAACACAGTATCGCACTTACATGAATAAAGCAGAAAAACGCCTTAGTGTCTGGTGCGCCAGCCGGTAACACTCAGACTAACCCGTCCTTCTGGAACTGTCAGCAACAACACGAGGTGACGTCAGCGCGTCGCTCCGACCTACGCGTTTCGTAATAGCTTACGTTGTCCAGGCAACCCAAACACTAAGCCTGGCTCTAACCCATTTCCAACTCTAATGATTAGATTAAAACTAACCCTAACTTAAACCCTATCTCTAACTTTAATCCTTATGCTAACCCCAACATTAACCCCAAGTCTAACTTTAAAGTGGTTGTAAACCAAATTAAAAAAAAAAAGACCTGAAAGACAAAGGCATAATGAGCTAGTATACATAGCATACTAGCTCATTATGTAATACTCACTCGAGATCGAAGCCCCCGCTGTGGTGCCCGTACACAGCACCGGCCGGCGAGTTACTTCTGGGTATCGCGGCTCCGGCGCTGTGATTGGCCGCAGCCACGATGACGTCACTCCCGCGCATGCATGCGGGAGCCACCGGTAACGGTCCACTTACTGAAACAAACGGCATGAACGTGTCATTGCTTCAGTGCGCATGTGCCAATGACGTCGGCACATGCAGATACAGGGGATATCTCCTAAACCGTGTAAAACAGATTTAGGAGATATCCATTGTAGCTACAGGTAAGCCTTAGTATAGGCTTAGATGTAGTCAAAAGTGGTCTGTAAGGGTTTACACCCACTTTAACCCTATCACTAAACCTGTAACCCTTATCCAACCTTAATGACAAGCCTAAAGCTAGCCCTAACTTAAACCCAAATGCTAACCCTAATCCTAACTCTAACCCTAACTCTAATCCTAATGCTAACCATACCACTAATCACGACTCTAATACTAATGCTAACCCTGACTTTAACCCTTATCCAACACTAATGATAAGCCTAAAGCTAGCCCTAACTCAAACCCTAATGCTAACCCCAACACTAACCCCAACTCTAATCATAATGCAAACCCTAACTTTAACCTTAACATTAAGCCTAACTCTAATCCCAATGCTAACCATAACACTAACCTCGACTCTAATCCTAATGCTAATCATAACACTAACCTTGACTCTAATCCTAATGCTAACCATAACACTAACCTCAACTCTAATCCTAATGCTAACCCTAACTTTAACCTTAACATTAAGCCTAACTCAAATCCTAATGCTAACCATAACACTAACCTCGACTCTAATCCTATAGCTAACCCTAACTTTAACCCTAACACCAAGCCTGTCTCTAACACTTATCTAACCCTACCTTCAACATTCATGCTAAGCCTAATGCCGCGTACACACGAGCGGACTTTACGGCAGACTTTGCCCGGCGGACGGGATTTCGTCTGACAATTCGATCGTGTGTGGGCTCCAGCAGACTTTGTTTTCTCAAAAGTTGGACGGACTTAGATTTGAAACATGTTTTAAATCTTTCCGTCAAACTCAAGTCCGGTCGAAAAGTCTGCTCGTCTGTATGCTAGTTCGACGGACAAAAAGCCACGCTAGGGCAGCAATTGGCTACTGCCTATGAACTTCCTTGTTTTAGTCCAGTGTACGTCATCACGTACGAATCCATCGGACTTTGGTGGATTGTGTGTAAGCAAGTCCGTTCATTCAGAAAGTCCGTCATAAAGTCAGTCGAAAAGTCCGCTGGGCAAAGTACGCTCGTGTGTACGCGGCATAACTCCAGTGCAAAATTTTAAATAATTTTTTTTTATTTGAGAAAAAAAAATTAGAATTTTTCAATTTTTCAGTAAGATAGATTTTGGAAAGACCCTTCTCACCCCTTCTTATTAGTCACGTAACCGTGTTACCTATTTAGTTTCCATCTCAGACATCATGAGTTAGTCCAGAGAGAAGAAATCTGGTGCTATACTAAGTAAAAATTCCTTTCAAGCAAAATTGAGCTGTGCAGATATCAGATATGCTTTGTATGCGATTGTGTAATGAAAAGCACGAGAGGTGCCCGGGATCTGTTTGTCAAACAAATACTTTCAGAGAAGTCATGATAACCCGACCTTCAAACATCTTCTGCAAACTGACCGTGACTGATATCATTTTGCTGGTTTTTGGAGCTACCTAACTGCTAAACTGATAAACCTGATAAACCTATATGTCTCCATACTATGGATGAGCCCAAAGTTTGGAGCGAGCTTTGTTTGTTCCGGTGTTCATCTCAAAGCCCAGACTTTTACCCGTTAGGCTAAATATCATGTATATTAGTGGTAGTATTACCGCTACTATATTAATATATAATTTATTTTTTTGGGCAAGTTACCACAACACCATTATCCTGTAGTTTTTAAGATCAAAGATACAACTATGTTGGTGTCCCTTGTTAATTTTACATTGTATTTTTTTTAAAAGTAACTGCCTACTCCCAAACTGTCATTTGAAGTAAAACACACAGCCAAGTATTATTCTACACAATGTTTTTATTGTGCATTAAAAAAATAAAACAAATAAAATTAGACATGCTTTCTGCCAATAGAACTTAACCAAAAAGTGCATTCTATGCATCCAAAAATATAGAAAATATACCAAATCAAATCATTATTATTCAACCGGAAAATAAAATAAAAGCCTCATGCATGTGTCCTGCATCTTATTATAGGGGGTCAGCAATGCCAAGAGTTGGTGAAAGCAGGGGTCCGTCATCCGGAGATAATTCCGAAAATCATACGGATTATTCTCCTGGAGCTCCCGCAGCAAAGGCATATGACATAATTGTTCACGATTAATAAAGCAACCAATTTTTGGTACAAGAAATCCTCCTGTTCCTGGACTGGACTTGGGTCAAAGCAATAACTCCAAGGCCAATAATAAATAATGCGTTATCTCCTCCGATTCCGCAACATGTCATGGTTGGTGAACAGCCGTTCAGAAACCAACTGAAAAGGGCAAAATGAAAAACGCGAAATGAAAAGCGCGAATCAACACTCACCAAGCTTCTACTAACACAAAATTAGCAGAAGGAGCCCAAAGGGTGGCGCTAAAGAGCTTAAAAACCACGTAGTACGTCTAGTACATCACTACGTTCGTGTTTTTTGGCCTACAATTCCTTGCCGTTTGTATGCAAGACAAAATCCAGGCACACACCTCCGGACAAAAAGTCTGAGGTTTTGTCTGCGGAAAATCCGATTGTGTGTATGAGGCTTAAGACTGGGATGCCATTAAAGTTCATGTGCGTGTAAAGGCAGGCGTCCCAATACTTTTGCAAATATAGTGTATGTGCTTCTAATATGGAGGCTCTCAAAACTTATAGCATTAGGACTGTAGATAATACTGGGGTACCTTGTTGCGGTCTCTGCAGCTTACGTATGTATTTGCGAATGTGTACACACTAAACACCTTGGTTTTAACATGGACTGTTGGACAGGACAATTTGGTTTGTTGCAGGCTGGCTGGTAAGTTGAGCTGGGAATTCTTCTTTGTTTTTATTTGAAATGCGTCGCTGTTACTATCATTGTGGCCTGCTGGAGCAAAATATGGAAATCTGTATTTCCTAATAACATGTATGGGAGGTTGTTGTCGTAATAAGGATATATAAAGGACTTGGACTTAGTGGCCAGCAGTCCAAACAGAAGAAGTCATATTTTATACAAAGTAAAAAAAAAAATATTCATCTGTCCAGATATCCGATATACTTTGTGTGAGATTGTGTAATGAAAAGGGTGAGATGTTCCCGGGATCTGTTTGTGGGACAAACAATTTCTGAGAAGTCAAGATAACATGACCTTCTGCCGCAATCTGACCATGACTGATATCATTTATACGAGTTTGTTTTACCCCCCCCCCCCCCCAAAAATGGAGCCGTTACCGGCAAGAAATCACAAGCAACAGGATAGTTATGCAAGGACACAAACCTAATTCCACGTATTACTCCCTCACCTGTAGAACAAGTCATCTGCAACTTGAAGGGTAACTCCACTTTTGTGGGAAGAAATTATCAAATAAAAAAAATATAGAATATTGTATACAGTTGTACGTCAATATTGTAACTGAATGTTATTAAAAATTATCTTTCCTTTTCAATCTGCAGTCACTGCAATTTTCTGTAAAATGCAATATGTCAACCTGGAAGTGTTCTGTACACAGATGGTACACAGAACACCCCCCGAAAAATGTAATTTCCTGCTTGTGTGATTGGCTCACCAATTTTCCCAGAAGTCTGCACTAAAATACAAATCAGATTTTGAGCTTCCCCTGCAACAAAATTATCATTTTTGCTTAGATACTCCCAAAGGGAAATCACATCTAAAGGGATACAGACCCTTCCACTTTCCTCATTAGAGCCCTGCAGGTGAAGCAGCTGACTGACTGTTATAAAACCACTCCCATTAGATTCACATGGACACAGACAAACAAACAGCTATTTCTTCAGACTAACAAAAGGTAGGAATCTGCAACAAAGTTTGTGATAATCCCTGCAATGTACAGAGATCACCCAGAGGGGAATGTTTTTTGGCTCAACAAAAGTGGAGTTACTCTTTAAATTCACCAGCATTTCCATCAGCAAGGGAGTGTCACATGGAAGTAGACAGTGGCGGCCCGTTCATTAGGCGCCGCCCCCTCTATCCACGACACTCCCTATATGTACAACAGAGAGATTCATACATAGCACGAATCTATCCATGGCCACCATGGCCACTCCCTATTCATGCGTCTGGCCCCTTTCAGGACACCATAGGCTCTAATAGGCTTCAAAATAGGGTGGGGCGCAGAGCATTGCGCAATGAGCCCACCCAGGTGTTACAACAGCAAATGAATATGTTGAAACACTGATCCTCAATCCGGCCAATCAGAAGCAGGTGTGAGACCCGTTTTCCGATTGGCCAAAAAGACAAAAACTCCCAATTGGCTGCCGAGGAGGAGGGAAGAAGCAGAAGCCACTGCCGCCGTGATGACCCCTGGAGATCAGGAGAGCCAGAGGCCGCTGCCGAACAGGTGCGGCCTCCCGCTCCCGAACCATACATTGATGGGCACAGGTGAGGCTGTGTTGTTGGGCGCAGGTGAGGCTGCACTGATGGGCACTGGTGAGGTTGCATTGATGGGCACTGGTAAGGTTGCATTGATGAGCACAGGTGAGGCTGTATTGTTGGGCACAGGTGAGGCTGCATTGATGGGCACAGGTGAGGCTGTATTGCTGGGCACAGGTGAGGCTGCATTGATGGGCACAGGTGAGGCTGCATTGATGGGTACAGGTCAAGCTGTATTGTTAGGCACTAGTAAGGCTGCATTGATGGACACAGGTGAGGCTGTATTGTTGGGCACAGGTGAGGCTGCATTGATGGGCACAGCTGAGGCTGAACTGATGTGCACTGATAAAGTTGTTGTTAATATTTATTTTTGTAACTTAATTCTACATAAAACATTGAAGTGTATTTTCTTGAGATAATTTATGAGGGCGTGTTTAGGGGCAGGATTGGGCAGGGTAGGAGTGAGTGGGGAAACTGGTGGCGAGTAACCCTTAAAGTGGTTGTACACCCTGTACAACCACTTTTACCTACAGGTAAGCCTATATTAAGGATTACCTGTAGGTGCAAGAAATATCTCCTGAACCTCCACGGTTTAGGAGATATTTACTAAAATGACGAGCGGCGATGATGTGCCCTTTCTAAACATCATAGAAAGGGCACATGTTTGTTTAGAAAGGGCACATCCAGGATGGCACATCAATACGTGCCTGGCAATGGCACGTATTGATGTGCCATCCTGGAGGAGTTGGACTACCTGTGCAACCTCTATAGTGTCCAGCTGAAACTGATTAACAACCCCCTCTGCTACTTAACTGACCAGATCAATATCCCAGGAGTTTCGTTGACTTGATGCTATACTCTGATTAAAGAGTGATCCTTTTGATTTTTTTGAGCAGTGTATATATATATATATAGAAAGAGAGATTGCTAATTAGGGAAATTTAAATTACAGAGGATGTGGCTTGATTGCACTATAGGAGGCGTACAATAATCCTAGTTAACCGCTTCCGGACCGCCCCAAGTGCATTTACTGTGGAAGGGCGGCCCGGCTGCGCAAAATCACGTACCTGTACGTGATTTTGTGTGCGCATTTTAGGGGGCTGGACACAGCGGGAGCCAGTCAGCAGGTCCGGCAGTGTGAAACTGCCCAACAGAGTTAGTAAGCACCTCCCTAGGGAACAATTACCCCTTTGATCGCTCCTTTTGTTAACCCCTTCCCTGCCACTGCCATTTATACAGTAATCAGTGCATTTTTATGGCACTGATCACTGTATTGGTGTCACGGGTCCCCAAAAAGTGTCATTCAGTGTCAGATTTCGCAGTCCTGCTACAAAATCGCAGATCGCCACCATTACCAGTAAAAAAAAATAACAGTCCCTAAATCTATCCCTAAATCTATACTGTAGTCTGTAGATGCTATAACTTTTGCGCAAACCAATCAATATATGATTTTTGGGACTTTTCGGTCTTTTTGTGTTTATAACACAAAAAAAAAAAGCAGAGGTGGACATCAATTTTATTTGGGTACAGCGTTGCACGACCGCGCAATTGTCAGTTAAAGCAATGCAGTGCCGTATCGCAAAAAATGGCCAGGTCAGGAAGGTGGGGGGGGGGGTAAATAATTTCCGAAGGACAAAAGGTTATTTTCTATTTTCCTGTTTTATACAGTTCAACTACCTTTTCCCGCAGATCCTTTGACAATTCTTTTGCTTTCCCCATGACTCAGAATCCAGAAACGTCAGTGCAGCACTGGATAAAAGATGCAAGGGTCTGTCAGGAGTCCAGAAACTCATTGACCTTTTATACACACACACTAATTACAAGCAAACAGATCCCAGGTGAGGATGGTTACCTTTAATAGCCATTCAAACCCCTTTGTGTCAACTTGTGTGCATGTTATCAGGCCAAAATCACCAGGGTATGTAAACTTTTGATCAGGGTCATTTGGGTAGTTTCTGTTGTCATTATGATTTAAAAAGAGTAAACACAGTTGACTGATAATAAATGGCTTTAGCCAAACACTAACCATGAGTGAAAGAAAAGTTTTTGTGTTATCATTCATATTCTCTGAAAAATGACCAAGAAATGATGCGTACGGTTACGTCCCCTTTAAGATGCGGCATTGTGGGTGCGCGCGCGCGCCTGCTGCGTGCTTCGTGACCGCAGGTCCCGCGGACTCGATATCCGCCGGGTGCCCCTGATCGTGTCACAGAGCGGAAGAACGGGGAGATGCCTTTGTAAACAAAGCATTTCCTCGTTCTGCCTTGTGACATGAGAGAGATCACTGCTCCCTGTCATCGGGAGCAGTGATCGCTGTCATGTCAGTGGAAGCCCCCCCCCCACAGTTAGAATCACTCCCTAGGACACACTTAACCCCTTGATCGCCCACTAGTGTTTAACCCCTTCCCTGCCAGGTTCATTTACACAGTAATGAGTGCATTTTTATAGCACTGATCACTGTATAAATGACAATGGTCCCAAAATAGTGTCAAAAGTGTCCGATGTGTCCGCCATAATGTCGCAGTCAAGATAAAAATCACAGATCGCCGCCATTACTAATTTAAAAAAAAAATACCGTATAAACACGAGTATAAGCCGACCCGAATATAAGCCGAGGCACCTAAATTTTACCACAAAAAAACTGGCAAAACTTATTGACTTGAGTATAAGCCGAGGGTGAAAAATGCGCAGCTACAGTAAGTGGAAAAGAGGGTCAACAATGCCCATTTGCAACCTCACTGTGCCCATTTGCAGCCTCACTGTGCCCATTTGCAGCCATAGGTCCCCCGAACTTCAAACTTGGTAGTTAAGGGTTCCTAGATGCCCCCTAGCTGCAGCCAAAATTTGGGGTCTCTGGACCCGAAGGGTCCTGAAATGACATTGCTGCAGATGGACACAGTTGACCGAATTTGGGGCCCAGTATCTCAGGGCCACTTAGTGCTAGGAACCCCAAATGTGGTGTGCAAGCCCAGTGGAACGAGCACTACAACATATCCAAAACTGAGGTTCCTAGCACCAAGTGGCCCCGAGATACGGGGCCCCAAAGTCAGTTCGGAAAATGTCAAGCACTTTTCTGCAGCAGAGAATGACATTTTCCAAACCGAATTTGGGGCCCCATATCTCGGGGCCACTTGGTGCTAGGAACCCCAGCTTTAGATATGTTGTAGTGCTAGTTACACTGGGTTTGCACACCAAATTTGGGGTTCCTAGCACCAAGTGGTCCCGAGATACGGGGCCCCAAATTCGGTTCGGAAAATGTCATTCTTTGCACCAGAAAAGTGCTTGACTCGAGTATGAAGCCGAGGGGGGTACTTTCAGCACAAAAAATGTGCTGAAAAACTCGGCTTATACTCGAGTATATACGGTAATAAAAATGCCATAAAACTATCCCCTATTTTGTAGACACTATTACTTTTTGCGAACCAATCAATATATGCTTATTGCAATTTTTTTTTAACCAAAAATATGTAGAAGAATACATATCGGTCAAAACTGAGGAAAAAATTAGTTTTTTTATATATTTTTACACAATGGGGTTTATTTACTAAAGCTGGAAAGTGCAAATCAGGGTCACTTCTGCATAGAAACCAATGACTGTCCAGGTTTTATTACCAAAGCTTAATTGAACAAGCTGAGATTAGAAGCTCTTTGGTTTCTATGCAGCAGTGAGCCTGATTTTGCACTTTCCAGCTTTAGTAAATAAACCCCATTGCGTGCTTAAAAGTGGGGGTATGCCTGTATTTATTATAGCAAAAAAGTAAAAAAATATTGTTTTTTTTTTTCAAAATTGTCGCTCTTTTTTTATTTATAGTTAAAAAAATAAAAACCGCAGAGGTGATCAAATACCACCAAAAGAAAGCTCTATTTGTGGGGAGGAAAAAGGACATAAATTTTTTTTAGGATGCAACATCACATGACTGCGCAATTGTCAGTTAAAAGCGACGTAGTGCCGAATCGCAAAAAGTGCTCTGGTCAGGAAGGGGGGGGGGTTAAAATTTTCCGGGGCTGACTTGGTTAAAATATACCATTGCACAATCGTGCCACATCATCTCTTTAGAGATATCTATCTATCTATCTATCTATCTATCTATATATATATATATATATATATATATATATATATATATATATATATATATAGGTAGATTTATAGAGGGGTTGTTGAATAAAGAAGTTGCAATTACAGAGGACGTGGCTTGATTGCACAGTGGGAGGTGTATATCAATCTTATATAAAGGAAATCTGCAGAACATCCCAACAATTTGATTTCATCAGCAGTGACAACACTGAGAAGTTTCCCATCCTGTGTATACAGGTGAGTTGATCTTCTTTCCTTCTCATCAGCGATACTTCCATAACACACAAATAACTCTATTTTTAAGGCAAATGGCAACTTGCAATATATGGCAGCTCCCATCAACTAAATATCTAGAATAAAAAAAAAAGAGAGAGAGAGAAACAGAGGAATATGAAAAGTTGTATGTACAACCAATATATATATTTTTTTCATAATCTTTGGGTAGAGTGGGGAAGTTTTCAAAACATTCCCGGAGTGCTTAGAGGAATAAATTCAATCCGGAGTTCTCTTCTTTATACCTTTAATTACATTTCTGCAGTGAAACAGATATTGCTTCTTTATGTCAGAGAGAAGGCCTGGAAATTATATCTTCTAAACTGAATATAATATATAGGGGGAGGGGGTGAGGGACTTTATCTGTATCTGTAGCACCCCTAATTTTGCAGCCCCTTCCTACATAGTTTCAGATATATACAGTATAAGGGCACATGGGCGCCACCCCCTCTCTCCGGCCACCCTCTCTGTGTAGAATGGATAGATTCATGCATAGCATTAATCTATCCATGGCCGCTGTAGCCCCCCCCCCCCCCCCCCCATTCAGGTGTCTGGCCGTAGGCTCTAATAGGCTTTAAAAAAAGGTGGACTGCGAGCGCAAAGTATTGCGCTCGTAGTCCACCCAGGTGTGGTAGAAAAGTGAATATTCATTCGCTTTTCTAACACTGAACCGCCTCTCGGCCAATTAGGAGGCGCAAGTCTAATACCCGTCACCTGATTGGCTGAAGACAGAGGTGCTCCGATTGGACGCCTAGCAGAAGGAAGAAGAGACGCACACACGGGAGGACAGAGAATGATGGAGGATGCAGGAGCCGTCGCCTGACCCGCCACCAGGATGGGGTAAGTGTGTGCCGGTCAGACGGCAACTGGGCGACCATGTTCACTGATGTTCACAGAAGCTGCATATGATGGGCACAGTGGCCGAATATGATGGGCACAGAGGCTGCATATGATGGGCACAGAGACTGCATATGATGGGCACAGAGAGTGCATATGATGGGCACAGAGGCTGCATATGATGGGCACAGAGACTGCATATGATGGGCACAGAGACTGCATATGATGGGCACAGAGGCTGCATATGATGGGCACAGAAGCTGCATATGATGGGCACAGGCACTGCATATGATGGGCACAGTGGCTGCATATGATGGGCACAGAAGCTGCATATGATGGGCACAGAAGCTACAAATGATGGGCACAGGCACTGCATATGATGGGCACAGTGGCTGCATATGATGGGCACAGAAGCTGCATATGATGGGCACAGAAGCTGCATATGATGGGCACAGAGGCTGCATATAATGGACACAGAAGCTGAATATGATGGGCACAGGCACTGCATATGATGGGCACATGCACTGCATATGATGGGCACAGTGACTGCATATTATGGGCACAGAGGCTGCATATGATGGGCACAGAGGCTGCATATGATGGGCAGAGTAGCTGCATATGATGGGCACAAGATGGGCACATAAGCTGCATATGATGGGCACAGAGGCTACATATGATGGGCACAGAGGCTACATATGATGGGCACAGTGGCTGCATATGATGGGCACAGTGGCTGCATATGATGGGCACAGTGGCTGCATATGATGGGCACAGTAGCTGCATATGATGGGCACAGAGGCTG